>CAJUXJ010000815.1:0-243609 GCA_910589775.1 Avena eriantha
GCACTGGTGGATCTATGTGTGGTCTGTGACAAGAACACACATGCAATGACTCTAGCTGTGGTTCATGATATGGTTTGTGAGAAGAACAGACATTGCAATGACACTGGTGGATCCATGTGTGGTCTTTGGGAAGAACACACATGCAATGACACTGGTGATATGTGGTCTATGAGAAGAACACACATGCAATGACTCTAGCTGTGGTTCATGAAAAGAGCAGACATGCAATTACACTGGTGGATCCATGTGTGGTTCATGGGAAGAACACACATGCGATGACACTGGTGCATCCATGTGTGGTTTGTGGGAAGAACACACATGCAATGACACTGGTGGATCCATGTGTGGTTCATGGAAGAACACACATGCAATGACACTGGGTGTGGTTCATGATATGGTTTGTGAGAAGAACACACATGCAATTACACTGGTGGATCCATGTGTGGTCTATGAGAAGAACACACATGCAATGACACTAGGTGTGGTTCATGATATGGTTTGTGAGAAGAACACACATGCAATGACACTGGTGGATCCATGTGTGGTCTTTGGGAAGAACACACATGCAATGACACTAGTGACATGTGGTCTGTAAGAAGAACACACATCCAATGACTCTAGCTGTGGTTCATGAAAAGAGCAGACATGAATGACACTGGTGGATCCATTTGTGGTTCATGGGAAGAACACACATGCAATGACACTGGGTGGATCCATGTGTGGTTTGTGAGAAGAACACACATGCAATGACACTGGTGGATCCATGTGTGGTTCATCGGAAGAACACACATGCAATGACACTAGCTGTGGTTAATGAAAAGAGTAGACATGCAATGACACCGGTGGATCCATGTGTGGTTCATGGGAAGAAACACACATGCAATGACACACATGCAATGACACACATGCAATGACACTGGTGATATGTGGTCTGTGAGAAGAACACACATCCAATGACTCGTGATGTGGTTAATGAAAAGACTAGACATGCAATGAAACTGGTGGAGCCATGTGTGGTTCATGGGAATAACACACATGGAATGACACTGGGTGTGGTTCATGATATGGTTTGTGAGAAGAACACACATGAAATGACACTGGTGGATCCATGTGTGGTCTGTGGGAAGAACACACATGCAATGACACTGATGGATCCATGTGTGGTTCATGGGAAGAACACACATGCGCTGACACTGGTGGATCCATGTGTGGTCTGTGGGAAGAACACACATGCAATGACACTGGTGGATCCATGTGTGGTTCATGGGAAGAACACACATGCAATGACACTGGGTGTGGTTCATGATATGGTTTGTGAGAAGAACACACATGCAATCACACTGGTGGATCCATGTGTGGTCTGTGAGACGAACACATATGCAATGACACTGGGTCTGGTTCATGATATGGTTTGTGAGAAGAACACACATGCAATGACACTGGTGGATCCATGTGTGGTCTTTGGGAAGAACACACATGCAATGACACTAGTGACATGTGGTCTGTAAGAAGAACACACATCCAATGACTCTAGCTGTGGTTCATGAAAAGAGCAGACATGAATGACACTGGTGGATCCATTTGTGGTTCATGGGAAGAACACACATGCAATGACACTCGGTGGATCCATGTGTGGTTTGTGAGAAGAACACACATGCAATGACACTGGTGGATCCATGTGTGGTTCATGGGAAGAACACACATGCAATGACACTAGCTGTGGTTAATGAAAAGAGTAGACATGCAATGACACAGGGTGGATCCATGTGTGGTTCATGGGAAGAACACACATGCAATGACACACATGCAATGACACTGGTGATATGTGGTCTGTGAGAAGAACACACATCCAATGACTCGTGCTGTGGTTAATGAAAAGACTAGACATGCAATGAAACTGGTGGATCCATGTGTGGTTCATGGGAATAACACACATGGAATGACACTGGGTGTGGTTCATGATATGGTTTGTGAGAAGAACACACATGAAATGACACTGGTGGATCCATGTGTGGTCTGTGGGAAGAACACACATGCAATGACACAGATGGATCCATGTGTGGTTCATGGGAAGAACACACATGGAATGACACTGGTGGATCCATGTGTGGTCTGTGAGAAGAACACACATGCAATGACTCTAGCTGTGGCTCATGATATGGTTTGTGAGAAGAACACACATGCAATGACACTGGTGGATCCATGTGTGGTCTTTGGGAAGAACACACATGCAATGACACTTGTGATATGTGGTCTATGAGAAGAACACACATCCAATGACTCTAGCTATGGTTCATGAAAAGAGGAGACATGCACTGACACTGGTGGATCCATGTGTGGTTCATGGGAAGAACACACATGCGATGACACTGGTGGATCCATGTGTGGTCTATCGGAAGAACACACATGTAATGACACTGGTGGATCCATGTGTGGTTCATGGGAAGAACACACATGCAATGACACTGGGTGTGGTTCATGATATGGTTTGTGAGAAGAACACACATGCAATCACACTGGTGGATCCATGTGTGGTCTGTGAGAAGAACATGCATGCAATGACACTGGGTGTGGTTCATGATATGGTTTGTGAGAAGAACACACATGCAATGACACTAGTGGATACATGTGTGGTCTTTGGGAAGAACACACATGCAGTGACACTAGTGATATGTGGTCTGTGAGAAGGACACACATCCAATGACTCTAGCTGTGGTTTATGAAAAGAGCAGACATGCAATGACACTGGTGGATCCATGTGTGGTTCATGGGAAGAACACACATGCGATGACACTGGGTAGATCCATGTGTGGTTTGTGAGAAGAACACACATGCAATGACTCCGGTGGATCCATGTATGGTTCATGGGAAGAATACACATGCAATGACACTAGCTGTGGTTAATGAAAAGAGCATACATGCAATGACACCGGTGGATCTATGTGTGGTTCATGGGAAGAACACACATTCAATGACACTAGGTGTGGTTCATGATATGGGCTGTGAGAAGAACACACATGCAATGGCACTGGTGGATCTATCTGTGGTCTTCGACAAGAACACACATGCAATGACTCTAGCTGTGGTTCATGATATGGTTTGTGAGAAGAACAGACATGCAATGACACTGGTGGATCCATGTGTGGTCTTTGGGAAGAACACACATGCAGTGACACTGGTGATATGTGGTCTATGAGAAGAACACACATCCAATGACTCTAGTTGTGGTTCATGAAAAGTGGAGACATGCAATGACACTAGTGGATCCATGTGTGGTTCATGAGAAGAACACACATGTAATGACACTGGTGGATCCATGTGTGGTCTGCGGGAAGAACACACATGCAATGACACTGGTGGATCCATGTGTGGTTCATGGGAAGAACACACATGCAATGACACTGGGTGTGGTTCATGATATGGTTTGTGAGAAGAACAGACATGCAATCGCACTGGTGGATCCATGTGTGGTCTGTGAGAAGAACACACATGCAATGACACTGGGTGTGGTTCATGATATGGTTTGTGAGAACAACACACATGCAATGACACTGGTGGATCCATGTGTGGTCTTTGGGAAGAATACACATGCCATGACACTGGTGATGTGTGGTATGTGAGAAGAACACACATCCAATGACTCTAGCTGTGGTTCATGAAAAGAGCAGACATGCAATGACACTGGTGGATCCATGTGTGGTTCATGGGAAAAACACACATGCGATGACACTGGGTGGATCCATGTGTGGTTTGTGAGAAGAACACACATGCAATGACTCCGGTGGATCCATGTGTGCTTCATGGGTAGAACACATATGCAATCACACTAGCTGTGGTTAATGAAAAGGGCATACATGCAATGACACCGGTGGATCTATGTGTGGTTCATGGGAAGAACACACATTCAATGACACTGGGTGTGGTTCATGATATGGGCTGTGAGAAGAACACACATACAATGGCACTGGTGGATCTATGTGTGGTCTGTGACAAGAACACACATGCAATGACTCTAGCTGTGGTTCATGATATGGTTTGTGAGAAGAACAGACACGCAATGACACTGGTGCATCCATGTGTGGTCTTTGGGAAGAACACACATGCAATGACACTGGTGATATGTGGTCTATGAGAAGAACACACATGCAATGACTCTAGCTGTGGTTCATGAAAAGAGCAGACATGCAATTACACTGGTGGATCCATGTGTGGTTCATGGGAAGAACACACATGCGATGACACTGGTGGATCCATGTGTGGTCTGTGGGAAGAACACACATGCAATGACACTGGTGGATCCATGTGTGGTTCATGGGAAGAACACACATGCAATGACACTGGGTGTGGTTCATGATATGGTTTGTGAGAAGAACACACATGCAATCACACTGGTGGATCCATGTGTGGTCTGTGAGACGAAGACATATGCAATGACACTGGGTGTGGTTCATGATATGGTTTGTGAGAAGAACACACATGCAATGACACTGGTGGATCCATGTGTGGTCTTTGGGAAGAACACACATGCAATGACACTAGTGATATGTGGTCTGTAAGAAGAACACACATCCAATGACTCTAGCTGTGGTTCATGAAAAGAGCAGACATGAATGACACTGGTGGATCCATTTGTGGTTCATGGAAAGAACACACATGCAATGACACTCGGTGGATCCATGTGTGGTTTGTGAGAAGAACACACATGCAATGACACTGGTGGATCCATGTGTGGTTCATGGGAAGAACACACATGCAATGACACTAGCTTTGGTTAATGAAAAGAGTAGACATGCAATGACACAGGGTGGATCCATGTGTGGTTCATGGGAAGAACACACATGCAATGACACACATGCAATGACACTGGTGATATGTGGTCTGTGAGAAGAACACACATCCAATGACTTGTGCTGTGGTTAATGAAAAGACTAGACATGCAATGAAACTGGTGGATCCATGTGTGGTTCATGGGAATAACACACATGGAATGACACTGGGTGTGGTTCATGATATGGTTTGTGAGAAGAACACACATGAAATGACACTGGTGGATCCATGTCTGGTCTGTGGGAAGAACACACATGCAATGACACTGATGGATCCATGTGTGGTTCATGGGAAGAACACACATGGAATGACACTGGTGGATCCATGTGTGGTCTATGAGAAGAACACACATGCAATGACTCTAGCTGTAGCTCATGATATGGTTTGTGAGAAGAACACACATGCAATGACACTGGTGGATCCATGTGTGGTCTTTGGGAAGAACACACATGCAATGACACTTGTGATATGTGGTCTATGAGAAGAACACACATCCAATGACTCTAGCTATGGTTCATGAAAAGAGGAGACATGCACTGACACTGGTGGATCCATGTGTGGTTCATGGGAAGAACACACATGCGATGACACTGGTGGATCCATGTGCGGTGTATCGGAAGAACACACATGTAATGACACTGGTGGATCCATGTGTGGTTCATGGGAAGAACACGCATGCAATGACACTGGGTGTGGTTCATGATATGGTTTGTGAGAAGAACACACGTGCAATCACACTGGTGGATCCATGTGTGGTCTGTGAGAAGAACATGCATGCAATGACAGTGGGTGTGGTTCATGATATGGTTTGTGAGAAGAACACACATGCAATGACACTAGTGGATACATGTGTGGTCTTTGGGAAGAACACACATGTAGTGACACTAGTGATATGTGGTCTCTGAGAAGAACACACATCCAATGACTCTAGCTGTGGTTCATGAAAAGAGCAGACATGCAATGACACTGGTGGATCCATGTGTGGTTCATGGGAAGAACACACATGCGATGACACTGGGTGGATCCATGTGTGGTTTGTGAGAAGAACACACATGCAATGACTCCGGTGGATCCATGTGTGGTTCATGGGAAGAACACACATGCAATGACACTAGCTGTGGTTAATGAAAAGAGCATACATGCAATGACACCGGTGGATCTATGTGTGGTTCATGGGAAGAACACACATTCAATGACACTAGGTGTGGTTCATGATATGGGCTGTGAGAAGAACACACATGCAATGACTCTAGCTGTGGTTCATGATATGGTTTGTGAGAAGAACAGACATGCAATGACACTGGTGGATCCATGTGTGGTCTTTGGGAAGAACACACATGCAGTGACACTGGTGATATGTGGTCTATGAGAAGAACACACATCCAATGACTCTAGTTGTGGTTCATGAAAAGAGGAGACATGCAATGACACTAGTGGATCCATGTGTGGTTCATGAGAAGAACACACATGTAATGACACTGGTGGATCCATGTGTGGTCTGCGGGAAGAACACACATGCAATGACACTGGTGGATCCATGTGTGGTTCATGGGAAGAACACACATGCAATGACACTGGGTGTGGTTCATGATATGGTTTGTGAGAAGACCAGACATGCAATCACACTGGTGGATCCATGTGTGGTCTGTGAGAAGAACACACATGCAATAACACTGGGTGTGGTTCATGATATGGTTTGTGAGAACAACACACATGCAATGACACTGGTGGATCCATGTGTGGTCTTTGGGAAGAATACACATGCCATGACACTGGTGATATGTGGTCTGTGAGAAGAACACACATCCAATGACTCTAGCTGTGGTTCATGAAAAGAGCAGACATGCAATGACACTGGTGGATCCATGTGTGGTTCATGGGAAGAACACACATGCGATGACACTGGGTGGATCCATGTGTGGTTGCTGAGAAGAACACACATGCAATGACTCCGGTGGATCCATGTGTGCTTCATGGGTAGAACACATATGCAATCACACTAGCTGTGGTTAATGAAAAGGGCATACATGCAATGACACCGGTGGATCTATGTGTGGTTCCTGGGAAGAACACACATTCAATGACACTGGGTGTGGTTCATGATATTGGCTGTGAGAAGAACACACATGCAATGGCACTTGTGGATCTATGTGTGGTCTGTGACAAGAACACACATGCAATGACTCTAGCTGTGGTTCATGATATGGTTTGTGAGAAGAACAGACTTGCAATGACACTGGTGGATCCATGTGTGGTCTTTGGGAAGAACACACATGCAATGACACGGGTGATATGTGGTCTATGAGAAGAACACACATGCAATGACTCTAGCTGTGGTTCATGAAAAGAGCAGACATGCAATTACACTGGTGGATCCATGTGTGGTTCATGGGAAGAACACACATGCGATGACACTGGTGGATCCATGTGTGGTCTGTGGGAAGAACACACATGCAATGACACTGGTGGATCCATGTGTGGTTCATGGGAAGAACACACATGCAATGACACTGGGTGTGGTTCATGATATGGTTTGTGAGAAGAACACACATGCAATCACACTAGTGGATCCATGTGTGGTCTGTGAGACGAACACATATGCAATGACACTGGGTCTGGTTCATGATATGGTTTGTGAGAAGAACACACATGCAATGACACTGGTGGATCCATGTGTGGTCTTTGGGAAGAACACACATGCAATGACACTAGTGATATGTGGTATGTAAGAAGAACACACATCCAATGACTCTAGCTGTGGTTCATGAAAAGAGCAGACATGAATGACACTGGTGGATCCATTTGTGGTTCATGGGAAGAACACACATGCAATGACACTGGGTGGATCCATGTGTGGTTTGTGAGAAGAACACACATCCAATGACACTGGTGGATCCATGTGTGGTTCATCGGAAGAACACACATGCAATGACACTAGCTGTGGTTAATGAAAAGAGTAGACATGCAATGACACCGGTGGATCCATGTGTGGTTCATGGGAAGAACACACATGCAATGACACACATGCAATGACACACATGCAATGACACTGGTGAAATGTGGTCTGTGAGAAGAACACACATCCAATGACTCGTGATGTGGTTAATGAAAAGACTAGACATGCAATGAAACTGGTGGATCCATGTGTGGTTCATGGGAATAACACACATGGAATGACACTGGGTGTGGTTCATGATATGGTTTGTGAGAAGAACACACATGAAATGACACTGGTGGATCCATGTGTGGTCTGTGGGAAGAACACACATGCAATGACACTGATGGATCCATGTGTGGTTCATGGGAAGAACACACATGCGCTGACACTGGTGGATCCATGTGTGGTCTGTGGGAAGAACACACATGCAATGACACTGGTGGATCCATGTGTGGTTCATGGGAAGAACACACATGCAATGACACTGGGTGTGGTTCATGATATGGTTTGTGAGAAGAACACACATGCAATCACACTGGTGGATCCATGTGTGGTCTGTGAGACGAACACATATGCAATGACACTGGGTCTGGTTCATGATATGGTTTGTGAGAAGAACACACATGCAATGACACTGGTGGATCCATGTGTGGTCTTTGGGAAGAACACACATGCAATGACACTAGTGATATGTGGTCTGTAAGAAGAACACACATCCAATGACTCTAGCTGTGGTTCATGAAAAGAGCAGACATGAATGACACTGGTGGATCCATTTGTGGTTCATGGGAAGAACACACATGCAATGACACTGGGTGGATCCATGTGTGGTTTGTGAGAAGAACACACATGCAATGACACTGGTGGATCCATGTGTGGTTCATGGGAAGAACACACATGCAATGACACTAGCTGTGGTTAATGAAAAGAGTAGACATGCAATGACACCGGTGGATCCATGTGTGGTTCATGGGAAGAACACACATGCAATGACACACATGCAATGACACTGGTGATATGTGGTCTGTGAGAAGAACACACATCCAATGACTCGTGATGTGGTTAATGAAAAGACTAGACATGCAATGAAACTGGTGGATCCATGTGTGGTTCATGGGAATAACACACATGGAATGACACTGGGTGTGGTTCATGATATGGTTTGTGAGAAGAACACACATGAAATGACAATGGTGGATCCATGTGTGGTCTGTGGGAAGAACACACATGCAATGACACTGATGGATCCATGTGTGGTTCATGGGAAGAACACACAAGCAATGACACAGGTGATATGTGTTCTGTGAGAAGAACACACGTGCAATGACTCTGGTGATATGCGGTTTGTGAAAAGAGCACACATGCTATGACTCTAGCTATGGTTAATGAAAAGAGCAGACATGCAATGACACCAGTGGATACATTTGTGGTTCATGGGAAGAACACACATGCAATGACACTGGGTGGATCCATGTGTGGTTTGTGAGAAGAACACACATGCAATGACACTGGTGGATCCATGTGTGGTTCATCGGAAGAACACACATGCAATGACACTAGCTGTGGTTAATGAAAAGAGTAGACATGCAATGACACCGGTGGATCCATGTGTGGTTCATGGGAAGAACACACATGCAATGACACACATGCAATGACACACATGCAATGACACTGGTGATATGTGGTCTGTGAGAAGAACACACATCCAATGACTCGTGATGTGGTTAATGAAAAGACTAGACATGCAATGAAACTGGTGGATCCATGTGTGGTTCATGGGAATAACACACATGGAATGACACTGGGTGTGGTTCATGATATGGTTTGTGAGAAGAACACACATGAAATGACACTGGTGGATCCATGTGTGGTCTGTGGGAAGAACACACATGCAATGACACTGATGGATCCATGTGTGGTTCATGGGAAGAACACACATGCGCTGACACTGGTGGATCCATGTGTGGTCTGTGGGAAGAACACACATGCAATGACACTGGTGGATCCATGTGTGGTTCATGGGAAGAACACACATGCAATGACACTGGGTGTGGTTCATGATATGGTTTGTGAGAAGAACACACATGCAATCACACTGGTGGATCCATGTGTGGTCTGTGAGACGAACACATATGCAATGACACTGGGTCTGGTTCATGATATGGTTTGTGAGAAGAACACACATGCAATGACACTGGTGGATCCATGTGTGGTCTTTGGGAAGAACACACATGCAATGACACTAGTGATATGTGGTCTGTAAGAAGAACACACATCCAATGACTCTAGCTGTGGTTCATGAAAAGAGCAGACATGAATGACACTGGTGGATCCATTTGTGGTTCATGGGAAGAACACACATGCAATGACACTGGGTGGATCCATGTGTGGTTTGTGAGAAGAACACACATGCAATGACACTGGTGGATCCATGTGTGGTTCATGGGAAGAACACACATGCAATGACACTAGCTGTGGTTAATGAAAAGAGTAGACATGCAATGACACCGGTGGATCCATGTGTGGTTCATGGGAAGAACACACATGCAATGACACACATGCAATGACACTGGTGATATGTGGTCTGTGAGAAGAACACACATCCAATGACTCGTGATGTGGTTAATGAAAAGACTAGACATGCAATGAAACTGGTGGATCCATGTGTGGTTCATGGGAATAACACACATGGAATGACACTGGGTGTGGTTCATGATATGGTTTGTGAGAAGAACACACATGAAATGACAATGGTGGATCCATGTGTGGTCTGTGGGAAGAACACACATGCAATGACACTGATGGATCCATGTGTGGTTCATGGGAAGAACACACAAGCAATGACACAGGTGATATGTGTTCTGTGAGAAGAACACACGTGCAATGACTCTGGTGATATGCGGTTTGTGAAAAGAGCACACATGCTATGACTCTAGCTATGGTTAATGAAAAGAGCAGACATGCAATGACACTAGTGGATACATGTGGGGTTAATGAGAAGAACACACATGCAATGACACTTGGTGTGGTTCATGGGAAGAACACATATGCAATGACTCTAGTTGTGGTTAATGAGAAGAGCAAACATGCAATGACACCGGTGGATCCATGTGTGGTTTGTGAGAAGACCACACATACAATGACACTGGTGGATCCATGTGTGGTCTTTGGGAAGAACACACATGCAATGACACTGGTTATATGTGGTCTGTCAGAAGAACACACATCCAATGACTCAAGCTGTGGTTCATGAAAAGAGCAGACATTCAATGACACTGGTGGATCCATGTGTGGTTCATGGGAAGAACACACATGCGATGACACTGGGTGGATCCATGTGTGGTCTGTGGGAAGAACACACATACAATGACTCCGGTGGATCCATGTGTGGTTCATGGGAAGAACACACATGCAATGACACTGGGTGTGGTTCATGATATGGTTTGTGAGAAGAACACACATGCAATCACACTGGTGGATCCATGTGTGGTCTGTGAGACGAACACATATGCAATGACACTAGGTGTGGTTCCTGATATGGTTTGTGAGAAGAACACACATGCAATGACACTGGTGGATCCATGTGTGGTCTTTGGGAAGAACACACATGCAATGACACTAGTGATATGTGGTCTGTAAGAAGAACACACATCGAATGACTCTAGCTATGGTTCATGAAAAGAGCAGACATGAATGACACTGGTGGATCCATTTGTGGTCATGGGAAGAACACACATGCAACAGGGTGGATCCATGTGTGGTTTGTGAGAAGAACACACATGCAATGACACTGGTGGATCCATGTGTGGTTCATGGGAAGAACACACATGCAATGATACTAGGTGTGGTTAATGAAAAGAGAAGACATGCAATGACACCGGTGGATCCATGTGTGGTTCATGGGAAGAACACACATGCAATGACACACATGCAATGACACTGGTGATATGTGGTCTGTGAGAAGAACACACATCCAATGACTCGTGCTGTGGTTAATGAAAAGACTAGACATGCAATGAAACTGCTGGATCCATGTGTGGTTCATGGGAATAACACACATGGAATGACACTGGGTGTGGTTCATGATATGGTTTGTGAGAAGAACACACATGAAATGACACTGGTGGATCCATGTGTGGTCTGTGGGAAGAACACACATGCAATGACACTGATGGATCCATGTGTGGTTCATGGGAAGAACACACATGCAATGACACAGGTGATATGTGTTCTGTGAGAAGAACACACGTGCAATGACTCTAGTGATATGCGGTTTGTGAAAAGAGCACACATGCTATGACTCTACCTATGGTTAATGAAAAGAGCAGACATGCAATGACACCAGTGGATCCATGTGGGGTTAATGAGAAGAACACACATGCAATGACACTTGGTGTGGTTCATGGGAAGAACACATATGCAATGACTCTAGTTGTGGTTAATGAGAAGAGCAAACATGCGTGGATCCATGTGTGGTTTGTGAGAAGAACACACATGCAATGACACTGGTGGATCCATGTGTGGTCTTTGGGAAGAACACACATGCAATGACACTGGTGATATGTGGTCTGTGAGAAGAACACACATCCAATGACTCTAGTTGTAGTTCATGAAAAGAGCAGACATGCAATGACACTGGTGGATCCATGTGTGGTTCATGGGAAGAACACACATGCGATGACACTAGGTGGATCCGTGTGTGGTTTGTGAGAAGAACACACATACAATGACTCCGGTGGATCCATGTGTGGTTCATGGGAAGAACACACATGCAATGACTCTGGTGATATGTGGTTTGTGAAAAGAACAAACATGCAATGACTCAAGCTGTGGTTAATGAGAAGAGCAGACATGCAATGACACCGGTGGATCCATGTGTGGTTTGTGAGAAGAACACACATGCAATGACACTGGGTGTAGTTCATGATATGGTTTGTAAGGAGAACACACATCCAATGACTCTAGCTGTGGTTCATGAAAAGAGCACACATGCGATGACTCTAGTTGTGGTTCATGGGAACAGCAGACATACAATGACACTAGTGGATCCATGTGTGGTTCATGGGAAGAACACACATGCAATGACACCGGTGGATCCATGTGTGGTTCATGGGAAGAACACACATGCAACGGCACTGTTGGATCCATGTGTGGTCTGTGAGAAGAACACACATGCAATGTCACTGGTGGATCCATGTGTGGTCTTTGGGAAGAACACACATGTAATGACTCCGGTGATATGTGGTTTGTGAGAAGAACACACATGCAATGACTCTAGCTGTGGTTAAGGAAAAGAGCAGACATGCAATGACACCGGTGGATCCATGTGTGGTTCATGGGAATAACACACATGCAATGACACTAGGTGTGGTTCATGATATGGTTTGTGAGAAGAACACACATGCAATGACACTGGTGGTTCCATGTGTGGTCTTTGGGAAGAACTCACAGGCAATGATATTGGTGATATGTGGTTTGTGAGAAGAACACACATCGAATGACTCTAGCTGTGGTTCATGAAAAGAGCAGACATGCAATGACACTGGTGTATCCATGTGTGGTTCATGGGCAGAACACACATGCGATGACACTGGTGGATCCATGTGTGGTCAGTGGGAAGAACACACATGCAATGACACTAGTGGAGCCATGTGTGGTTCATGGGAAGAACACACATGCAATGACACTAGTGATATGTGGTCTGTAAGAAGAACACACATCGAATGACTCTAGCTGTGGTTCATGAAAAGAGCAGACATGAATGACACTGGTGGATCCATTTGTGGTTCATGGGAACAACACACATGCAATGACACAGGGTGGATCCATGTGTGGTTTGTGAGAAGAACACACATGCAATGACACTGGTGGATCCAAGTGTTGTTCATGGGAAGAACACACATGCAATGATACTAGGTGTGGTTAATGAAAAGAGCAGACATGCAATGACACCGGTGGGTCCATGTGTGGTTCATGGGAAGAACACACATGCAATGACACACATGCAATGACACTGGTGATATGTGGTCTGTGAGAAGAACACACATCCAATGACTCGTGCTGTGGTTAATGAAAAGACTAGACATGCAATGAAACTGCTGGATCCATGTGTGGTTGATGGGAATAACACACATGGAATGACACTGGGTGTGGTTCATGATATGGTTTGTGAGAAGAACACACATGAAATGACACTGGTGGATCCATGTGTGGTTTGTGGGAAGAACACACATGCAATGACACTGGTGGATCCATGTGTGGTTCATGGGAAGAACACACATGCAATGACACAGGTGATATGTGTTCTGTGAGAAGAACACACGTGCAATGACTCTGGTGATATGCGGTTTGTAAAAATGATTCCAGAAATTTGTTAATATGTATTAAATCCAGAAAATAATATCTTTTAATTGGTAATTCCAAATAATACAAATAATATATGTTTTTGAATCAGAAAAATGTGAGGATTTCAAATATGCTATCCAAAATAATGTTTGACTAATTTAAAATTTTGAAATTGTTTAATTGCAATAAAATGCCCTTTTCCCAATTAATTAATAACTTAAATTCTATAACTCCAAATTTGACAAATAATATGTCTAAATCGATCAGCATGCATCATATAAATATTAAGTGGACAGCAAGTGTTATGGGAGAAAAACATGACTAAAAACTTAATAAAATGCTTTATTCTTGTACCCCACACCTCACACATGCCATGCTATGCTATGCCATGTAATTTGTGCATCATTCATCATGGCATGCTTGTTTGCTTGTCGCATTTATTTATATGATTTCGCATTATATTTATGTTGGCCTTGTTTGTTTGGTTCTTCTCGGATAGACGCCGAGAAGGGGAAATATCAGGAATCCCAGGAGTACTACCCAGATCCATCCCTTGCTTCAACTGAGCTGCCAGGCAAGCACTACCACATGCTTGCATACAAATATTACATATTGCCTCTATCTTACTCTTGCATCATTGAGTCGCGAATGCATTAAATTGAATCCCAAGTACTGCATAGCCTTTACTTTAAACCCCACCGAGCTTGTTCCTCCATCCCATCAGCCATTACTACAGGAGTTGTTTGAGCCATGCGAGTCGTAGAATAGCATGTGTAGGGTATGTGAGAGTCTGATGGATAACGAGGTACCTAAACAACTTAACGTGAGTAGTATGGGATAACTAATGAAAGAGGCACCGGTGGGCAATATCTGTTATTTGGTTTTTCCTGCTCACTTGTGTCCCGTAGGACCCCAAGTACTTGATTCCTGTTCCTTGACTATTCGTACTATCCACATCCGGGAGGCCTTATGGACCCCCCTGAGCTAGATCTTGATTCATTTCTATTTCTTGGGGCCACAAACTAGTTTGGGGTTTTATTTACTATCCTGTACTTATGCCATGTTACTGTTTTATTAAGATTGTGCGTGGAGCACCTGTACTATTTTGGATGCGGAGTGTTTTCGCGGTATCGAGATGCCCAGTCATATTTCGGATTCCCATTCGTTTACAGCCATTGACGCAAACCTTGGGTCCGTCTCGGAGTCGGCCAACTTCGTTGCGGGTAGCTTAATGGGGTGGCCCCCTGAAATATTTTATGAATCCTGTGATCACTTTGTCGTGAATGCCTGGTTGGGTTTTGAGTTGGTTTTTTCGGAGGTTGATTGAGTGTGTGATGCTATTTGTGCACCCTTGCAGGGTAAATCTTTCTGAAAGCCGTGTTCACAGTTATGGACGACTTGGAGCACAGTTTCTCGATCATAGACAAGCATAACTAAAGAACCGTTTTTTAATTTGACTAAATATCTGACTAGTAATTAGTGCTATACTCATGGAATGGTTAATAAAACTGCCAATGGTTGGGTTGTTCGTCCGCTTTCTCGTTGGTAAGCGAGAAGGAGGATGGATCTGATACTTTGTACTGTTATAACTGTTGTTTTTAATTAACGGACATCCGCCTATCATTGGTTAGGAGGATGATTAGCGAGTATCTATATACTTGTTAGTTATTATCTTTCGCTGCAATTGCGTCACCCCAGGTATATGTCCCCTTTAGAGGCATAAAGACTTGCTGAGTACCCCTAGGCTCTCACACGATAAATTGTCTAATTCAGATGAATAGGTGTATTCGCAAGATGGATACTGGGTGGAGGAGACAGATGATGTTGGCAATGATCACTCGGTGTAGAGATTCCGGGGATGGGGATCCATGAGATCTGTGGCCGTGATGTGCTTATTTATGTGGCATCTTATGCCGATTTGCTTCTTATCTGTACTCGGATCTTGTTTCCCGCTTCCGCTTGATACTCTGTTGATTGATGTATGGGGAGCTATCCTATACTATTATCTCTATCTAGGACATTTGGATCTTGCCGTATGGCGTTGCAATATTTCTATTTCTTTTAGATGGTATGTCTCTGAGAACTGTTGTAAGGTAGCTTGCATACATACTCACTTGTGTATGTGTTTGATCTCTTCGCCTATTGCCTACGCTGCTCGCTCTTGTCCCGATGTTCTTGGAAGTGGTTAGGGCGGCCGACGGGCCTACACGTGGGTGGCCTTGGGCCCCCGCTGTAATTCCTTAACCACTTTTGGTTCATCCAGGCTTGAACTTAGAGCGTAGGGTCCGAGGTTGTTACACATCCCCATGACCTAGTCACATGTTGCAACATTTATGGATGTAATCTCACCAAGCCGGTCGTATGTATCTTTACCCGTCATGTGGGTGAACAAATCCTGATCTTGCAGTCACATGTCATCTACTGTTCTTTCGGAATACCCAACGTACACCTTTATCGCCACCGTATTACTAGATGACGGTTGATGCAGTCTAAGAAGCCTTGGGAAACAGTGAGTAATATGAGCTCACGGTCTAAGGAGAAGGATTCTAGGTATAGACCTTGCAACAATGAACTAGATGACTTGATCGTGTTGCAATCCTTCGAGGAATGTCCAATCACATCATTCTCCAATGATATGATCTCGTTGTCAGTTGGCATAAATGCCCATGATCTTGAAACCTAGATCATCTTCGTGACCAACGAACTAGTATGAATAGAGGCTACTAGGGACTTGTTTGTTTTATACCACACCTGTACCAATGTTTCTACTTGGCATAGTTCTAGCACAATATGAAACTATCATAAACTAATTGAGATATGACAATAAAAACCTATTTATTATTTGCCTCTAGGGCATATCTCCTTCAGTCTCCCACTTGCACTAGTGTACAAATAATCTAGCTTGCATTTTACTCGTATAAACCATATGCCATATGCGTTTACAGATCGTGCATGCTCATGGGAAACGTCATGTCCATGTTCTGTTTTACCAGATCATTATGTCTTTTGCAAATCGTTAATGTCTTCCTAATTTTGACATTCACACCATTATCTTATAATGGGTCGAAGTATTTGTTTGGCAACAAAGTGAGACTTTTGTTTCTAGTATTTATGATGATGGTCGTTATTCACTGTTGTCATCTAAACTTCGAAACACACTTTGCTATCCTTTGTGTATATACTATAGTCATGGTAGCAGAACGAGGCCGGCTTACAAGAGCTTACAGTGACGTTAGATCAACCTCGAGGGCTTTCTCATGGGCACTGGGCCCTGGGACACATCATTCTATGTTAAAAGAGAATTAGCCCCGCCATAACATTATACATCACATCAGATGTAGCCTTTATACTTCTATATCTATGTAGATCATGCATCTATGCCACTTACATTGCTTCTTGCCATTTATGTACAAACTCAATTCTGGTCTAGTGATCAACTGAAGAATCACTTAAGGACATGTTCTTACAGTTAAGAGCTAGGCCTTCCAACCAGAACCTTGGGTCACTTTATGTCGAGTATACAACATGGTTATGTGGAAGAACCCGAGGCATAGGAGATGCAACGCATCTCTTTCTTTGAACCATAGTTACTATACTCAATGCTTCATATAGTAAGAACTACTTTCTCACTTGTTCCATTACTAGCTACTTCAGAATCTTGCTTAGAACATTCTGAACATCTTTCAGAATCAAGTCCAAGCAGAATTCGACATTCAGTGTTTACTAAACTTACTAATCTATCTCGATAGATCTTTTGTTTAATAACTTCAACTTCATCTAACTTAAATACTATTAACACCAATCACATCATTCACATATGTCGTTCACATATCCTAGAATGATTTCATGCTCCCACTCGAATATGACATTCATGTTTGAGATCCAGGGATTTCACTTAGCTCCCACTCAAAATATGTTAGTTACATATTATGAATTCGCCAAGCTGATTTGCTCCCACTCAAATCTAGGTCCTCTCGATAATCTTGGACATTCCAAAATTCTTTGATCATCATCACATCGAGAATCCTGCTAACGAGATTTCAATGACCATTCATTTCTCGTACTTAGGTCCATCACGCTTCTTTGTAATTCGTAGGTATGTCTTGTTCAAAACATGACAAGTGAATCAACAATATAATTCCACAAACTTGTAGAATATATAGTTGAATCCTACTTTCTTTAGTAAAACTATTCCCTGAAACTTTATGATCATTATCATTGGTTTCTCCTCTATTTGCAGAGTTTGGATTCACGAAACAAATTCCGCTGCGCCACTCAACAATCTAGAGGTAAGGTCAAATACCTTGTTTTGATCTTTTACTTTCTTCCACATGTATCTTCATCAAGACACGTTGACTTAGGACAACATCAAGTTTGCCCCTTCGTGGAAGATACATTCATAGCTTCCTAAGAATGCTCTACAAAGACTTGTTTATTCGCCACGACTTGGACTTGTCAAAATCTCCAGAAACTCAAACGTGCCATAACACTTATGGTGTTGTTTCCACGAATCTTTTTATATGTTCCTTTGTATTTCAAATGAGTGTTTGCTTACTTCGATCTTTAACTCTAAACAACAACTATAACCCCTATAAGAGATAATACTATACCATTTGTATCTTAATACATAATGATTATGATGTTTAGATATTTCAACAGAGTTTGAATTCATCCAATTATCATAATTTGTGAAACATCTTTCACAAGTCCCTTTTATGCTAAACTTAACTTGAATACTTTATTCATGTCGATCAAATCGAAGAGACTTCGTATTCCTGTTAATTTCTATATCCCATTAAGTTATGAACTCATTTGAACAATTCAAATCATTTCAAAATTCATGTTTCATTAAGTAAATACACTTATTCACTTAAGTCCACAATAAATGATTTCCACTACTTGTTGAAAATATGATACATCACTATGTATAAGATTCAACATTTCTTCGCATATCACCGTTTTACCAGAATACGGAGTTTTAGTCATTCTGCCCAAGAGGCATGGTTTTGCAAAGTCTCTAGATTATGCATCTAGGACCCCGATCTTTCGTAAAGAACCTGCAATAACCAAAATGACTTAAACTATAGTGTCTTTTCATTATTAAGCTTTGGATATCTTTTAGCATTCTAATCCTTTATAAATGTTTAAACTATTATTATTAACATAGTGATAAGAATAACTTGTTTGTAATCATAATGTGACCATAAGGTATTGTTCATAAGAATAGTACAAACTGATTTGTAACTTGTTCATATGAATAATCGTCTTGCCAAAAGCAAGACTCATAAACAACGATTACAAATTATATTCAAGTCCACTAATCCAAATGACAAACTTTGAGGGAAGAGGTGATGTCGGCCATCAACTGTTTTGCTTGCGGTCATCAAGCCACATTGCCTCAAAACCAGCAATTCTCAAGCAGATCATCCTGTTTTCACAAAACAGGACAAGTATCAAATACTTTGCAAACTGCAACGAGTTTTGTAAGAACCACATTTATAATTTTGTATATCTAACATATACCTTTTTCATCCATGACCTCCTTTTGCAATCAAGACCTTCTAAGAGTTCTTATCTCTAATGCAAGATCGCTAAGTGTTTTTTCCAAACATTCTCTTTTCATCCATGACGGAGGAAAACCCATCCAACGGCTCATACTCTATGTGCCTTATAATGCAGAATACAAAATGTAGCCCAACACTCCATCGAATGGGAATGGCTTATTGGATGATTGTGGAGAAACCACAATTATTGCGGAGTCATCAAATTTTCTCCTAATGGTTATTGTATCAAGAAGAGAAGATGACCTTTTACGAGGATATCCCTCAGGCGTGGGTATTAATCTATGAAGTTGGACCCTTTTGCTAAGTTCCACATTAAGCAATATATTCCCATGGTCGCAAAGGACCTCAATGGGATAGGCTAAGGTGTACTAAGATATTTTCAAACAGACATCTAGACTAAGTTTATAATATGAGATCAATTTATAATTGGTCTCCACTAAAACGGTCATCCCCTGGACGGTTTTAGTGATTGCATGATCCCTATCCTCTGCACCTCCCCCGATCGTCACAACCATCAGTGCATTATCAAAGGCAGACATTCACTAATGTCAATCACATCATCCATGTGACTCATGCTCGATCTTTCGATCTCTTGTGTTCTGAGGCCACGCTTCTCTAGCATGCTAGGATCGCCAAATCTAACTTGTGTGTATTCGCTGTGCAACATGGCTTACAACCACTGTATGTGAATGTAGATATGTTTGACACCCAGGCCTATAACCATGGATCGCCTCATACCGAAGAACTTTCTTGGTGGTGCACACACAAGGGGAACATAGAACATTGGAATTAAATCGGGATTATCTTATTTGCTACCGTTGAGTATCTAAATACTAGCACACAATAAGATGTAAAACAGGTATCAACATCATATGTATAATGTGATATGATATGGTCTTCTTGCGCCTTGATCTCCATCGAGCGCTCCGACATGATCTCCATCGTGCTCTTGGTTTGACGCCAAGTCCACGACGCCTCCACCAGGTCGTTCATCAGAACGATGACTATTACTATACTACTTAGCAACAGAAAAGTAAACTACTTTACCTTCGAATCGACCAATGCCATATCATAATCACATGCCCCCTACAAAATAAAGTTAGACGCCTCTACTTCATCTATTGCAATTTTTACGTGGTTGTTAGGGCTTTCGCACTAGAACCATTTCTAAACCACGAACTTTCCAACCACAACATGGATCCGACAGTTGTCTCTATTACACCCCTTTCGGGGCCCTCCATTGTAAATGCTATATCAACTATTGAATGAGAGACAGACACCCGCTAGCCACTTATACGGTACAAGCCGTATGTCAAGCGTGGAACCAGTCTCGCGTACGAATACGCGTACGGTCGGTTCGGGCCGCTTCATCAAACAATACCACGATATAAACAAGTACACGTTAGAGGGTAACAACTAAGGGATCAATGCCCGCACAAAACTTGTGCGTACTGGTCGTACAACATTCCTACGCATAGATCGGCTCTGATACCATTGTAGGGGATCGGTGCAGAAAACAAAAAATTTCCTACGACGGAACCCCAGAAACTAAGCTAGGATCTATCTATGTAGTAATGCTGTAACGGCCAATGCGTAGAGAATACATACCCTTGTAGACCGTACGCGGTTAACGTTCTGTGGGGAACGTGGTTGATGTAGTCGTACTCGAAGCCGACCTCAAGGTCGCGAAGCTCATCACAGGTCACCCCTTGCTCCTTCTTGATCTTCATCATCTTCATCGTGCAACAGCTCCGGCTCACGACATTCTAGCGCCCCAAGTGTTGCGCCTCGTGTCGTCATACACATCCGGTGCACGATGAGACCTCCGGCTCCCCGATCTCGTCGGGAGTGCGGAAGTTGATATCCGGCTAGGAATCCCTGCAGCGTAACAGCGTACTGCAGGTGTGCCTCGATCACACAGCCCAGACTTGGGGCCATGGTCACGAGGTATAGAGGGAGAGAGAGAAGGAGAAAGCCAACCAAAGGACTTCTCCAATTATGTATTTGGTGTGTTTAATCCCACCCATGGGCACCCCTTTATATAGGCTTAGGGGGTGTACCTTTCTCAAAGGCTAAGCCATGTGGGACTAATACTAAAGGAAAAAGTCAGCAGAAATTCGGACTGCCAAATGGGCCAAAAGTACTCAGCCCAAATAGCAAACAGAAAATACTAAATAAAAACAAAAAGAAAAAGCAGCAGCAGCAGCCTGCTAGCCGGGTGGGCCGGCCTGCCCACCGATGGCCCAGCTCGTGCCGTAGCGGCCTGGAAAGGGGGAGGGACCCCGGGTACCCCGGTGGCCCGCTGGTGCCCGCGACCCTTGTGGGCCGGCGCCATGAGCGGCCTAGCTCGCCCCGCCCGGCGGCGACCTGTGCCCAGCCCCGCCCCGCCTGAGTGGGCCAGCTGGCAGTGGCGGCCCGTGGCGGCCTGGCGTCACCCAACTATCTGCCGCCCTGTGTGGTGGCGGTTATCCGCCGCCCATAGGGCTGGCTATTTTTCCTTTTTACTTTTATTTTCCTGCTGTTTTATTTCTAGACCTTTTCCCTCTGGGATTTGGCCTAATATAAAAGTTGACTTTATAAATATTAATCTAAATATTATTTATAATATATTAATTCATAATTAACATATAATAAATATATATTTAAATTCCCATTTATCCGAAAACACTTTTCGGGGCTTTTCCTTTATTCTTTCTCCGAACAACTTCGGATCTCTCCGCGGATAAATTCCGGCTTTCTCTCTTTCTCTACTGTGATTCCGTCTTACGAATGATCGCTCTCATCATACCCTTAAGTGTATCCTCTTACGGCTCGGGAATGCTCTAGACATGATCTGTATCAATGATCAACAGAGGGACCAGGGATGTCCATGTGACCCCTATGCATTCCTGATAACAATGTTGTTTGAACCGTCTAAATGTAGCATCCTCTTCCTTTTGTTTCTCGATACAACTTGTCTGAGATCCAATCATTGGTATCCCATACTTTGTTCAATATTGTTCACAACAAGTTCTGTTTTCTTGTTACCATGATATTACATCCCCGTGACCTAGTCACATGTTGCAACATTTATGGATGTAATCTCACCAAGCTGGCCGTATGTATCTTTACCCGTCATGTGGGTGAACAAATCCCGATCTTGAAGTCACATGTCATCTACTGTTCCTTCGGAATACCCAACGTACAGCTTTATAGACACCGTATTTCCAGATGACGGTTGATGTAGTCTAAGCTGCCTAGGGAAACAGTGAGTAATATGACCTCACGGTCTAAGGAGAAGGAGTCTAGGTATAGCTGTTGCAACAATGAACTAGATGACTTGATCGTGTTGCAATCCTTCGAGGAATGTCCAATCACATCATTCTCCAATGATATGATCTCGTTGTCAGTCGGCATAAATGCCCATGATCTTGAAACCTAGATCAACTTCGTGACCAATGAACTAGTATGAATAGAGGCTACTAGGGACTTGTTTGTTTCATACCACACCTGTACCAATGTTTCTACTTGGCACAGTTATAGCACCCCGATTATTTGCCTCTAGGGCATATCTAATTGAGATATGAAAATAAAAACCTATTTATTATTTGCCTCTAGGGCATATCTCCTTCAGTTGCATCACAGAACACGCCGATTTTGGCACCTCAAAAATGGAAATTGGCTTTTTCGTGCGTCGAAAAGGAAAACTTCCTCCTGCAACATCGTAAGCCATCCCAAGATGCACATGTGTGCACAATATGGGCACATGTTTTTGATTAGTTATTTAAATTGAAGCAGTTTTCCTGTTAAAAGTTTTTTGAAATTCCAAATAAATAATCATCTTAAATTGAAAGATCTTATTAATTAAAGAAGAAAACAAATTTGAAAATGGCGGGAAGACCAACAGTTTTGCCAAAATCTGAAAAATAGGTCAACGATCCCGGTTTGCCCCACGAACCAGGACCGATGATCTTGGCTGCGCGCGCTGCCAGCAACAGGCCTTTAGTCCCGGTTCGTCGCGCCAATCGGGACAAAAGGCCCAACGGTCCCGGCTGGTGGGATGAACGGGGACCAAAGGCCCGTGCACGTGGCGGCCCAGCAACGCCCCTGTTGGTTGGTGGGACGTTTGGCCCCGGCTCGTCCCACCATTGAGCCATTAGTCCCGGTTGGTGGGACGAACCAGGACCAAAAGCATGTACTAAATAACTGTTGCCCCTCCTTCTTCCTCCCCATCCACTTCACTCGCAAAATGCCTAAGGAAAATCAAGCGCAGGGCAAAACGACGCCGTCAGGCTGCCGGATTTTCGAGCCGCTGCTGTCGCCCTCTTCGCCGTCGACCGTGCCGCCCGAGCCCACGCTGCTCTGCCTCCGACTGCGCCGCCCGACCCCACGCCGCTCCGCTCGTTCCCGCGCCGGGGCACCGCTGCCACCCGAGCCGCGACCGCGCCACTCGAGCCCGCGCCGTTCACCTGGCTGCCCGAGCCAGCGCAGCCCTAGCCCGCCTCTCACTGTGTCGCCCGAGCCCTCCGCCTCCAACCGCGCCGCCTGAGCCCGCCGCCTCCTACCGTGCCGCCTGAGCCCGCCGCCTCCTACCGTGCCGCCCGAGCCCGACGCCGTCACCCGCTCGCGTCAGGTAATTGTAAAGGTTTTTTATATGTTTTCTGTAATTGTTTTATTAACTGAAAATGCTGACAGGTGGGTCCAGCATGTTAGGATTTTATTATTTTTGGAAATGTTTTCAGAAATTAATAAAAGTCTGACATGTGGGGCCAGATGGAAAATAATTTTAATAATTCAAAAAATGTTTATTTATTTAAAAATGATTTAAAAATGGATTAAAATTGGGAAAAATCATAACTAATTCATTTTAAATCAGGAAAATGTGTATAATATATAAAATTTTTCAAAAAATGAGCTCTACCATTTAAAAATGTAAGCATTCATATTCATACAACCTTGAACGTTCCATTACATAGAGGAACACCGACACCCCTAAGTACCATGGGTTCGATGGTTTGTCCACCTAGGGCAATCCGAACCGATTTAGAAAATAAGTGCATAGTGGTTTGCGTTATTTGCATTATAGTAACTTGCAAATCTTAATTTGCAGATACTATGGATCCAACACACCAAGATACTATGATTTCAGAACATCAGGAAAACATGCTCCAAGGAATGATCTGCGAAAATGAAGATATCCATATCGATGTCACCGGTGAGTTTCTGAACGATTCAGGTGAGGGAGATGAGTCTCTCAACCGAGGAGACGGCCCTGGTGAGGTAGAAGCCGAAGCCTGGTACAGGGGAGATGCCGATAAGGGAGAAGGCAACGGCTCCGGCGGAACCTCGCAAACACTGGCGAGGTGAATATGTATTTTTGTAATTAAAATGCTGCTGTCTATATATATACATGCATATATTAACACTTTTCTTCTTTTAGCCCTCCGGATCGAGAACTTCTTCTGTAAGAACGAAACTAGACCCAACAAAAACGTTGGATGACACTATGAGGTATAGGATCCAAGTGGTCGGTTTAGACGGAGAACCGCAATCTCCTGTCGATGTCGCAAGAAAATTTGTCAAGCAATGCAGAGTTCTTGTAAGGGAATACATCTCGATCACCGTTTAAGAATGAAATCGGCCAAGCGGCAGTCGAGTCGCGTATGTCGGCGACACCACCAAAGATAAGCTTTTTGACAAGCTCATGATTAATTTCCTCCTGCCGATGCCAGATGTGAATCCAGATGACGAGGAGAGAGCAAGAATGGAGCTTGTGCAAAGAGTCAAGAAGTTTGCTCTCATCAAGATGGCCAATGCATTCAAGAACTAGAAGAAGAAACTGTACAATAACTTTGTCAAGGTAGAGAAGACTCCGGATTTCAATCAAGGCGGCTATGCTAAGTTGAGACACTAGTGGGCTGATTTTGTGAAGTACAAGACATCGGAGAAAGCTTTGGAAAGGTCTAGAATAAATACGAACAACGCTGCTAAGAATGTGTACCATCATAATATGGGGCCTGCTGGCTATGCCGGTTGCATGCATAAGTGGGATGCACTTGAGGTCAATTACATTGCTGCCGGGATCAGACCAGAGCCCACAACATGGACACCACGGGCGAGAAATTGGTTTTACGGCCATGGGGGCACGTTGGACAAAGAAGGGAGGGCAATATATAATCAGAAACATAAAGATGATCCCCTACTGCCCATCTACGATATTAGAAATGAAGTAGATGATGTTGCAGCGAGATGGTTCGTTCCCGATAGAGAGAACGACGAGCTCACACACACCCTTAAAAATCCTGAACATGAAGGACGAGCACGAGGCACACCAAGCTCCAAGTGGTGGAAGGTTGCCTTCCCCACAGAAATGAAGAGATATCCCGATAAAAGCCATTAGAGGAGAAAGGAAAGTGAGGAAGCTTAGAAAGCGGCCGCAGCAGACCGGCTGCGTAATGTAGAAGAAGCATCAAAGCAGTAACAGTATCAACTCGACAGACTTAACTATCAAGGTACTAGCGGCCAATCTCAGCGGCACGTGGTGAAAGCTGCATTCGATGATACCGGCGCCCTATCAAATAAGAAAAGCAGCGTCGCTTCCACGCAGCTCCATGATGTTGATGATGATGCACCGACGACGGCTCCTCCTAAACGCTACCTAGTGGATGATATCACGGAGACCACAGCTTGTGAGCTAAAGGTGTAGGTTATGAACTTAAGGGTGATGGCGGTAGTCGGCATGGCCGTACCAATTGCGCCTAACCCAACTTGGCATTGCAGACCGATTACAAAAGGGTACGCTGTCGTCACGGTGGATGATATGAAGGAAGATTTTGAGGAGCTGAAGCTAGACCACCCTACGGGGGAAGATATGGAGATGACTCAACTAGGAGAAGCCAAAGGGGGGACTATTCTATGGCCAAAGGAGTGCATCGTGCATCCAAATTATGTGTCGCCAAGGCCAACCACTCCTGAGAGCAGCAATCCACCTTCGCCGCCACCTCACCATTCTCCAGCGCAACCGTCGCCTTCACCGCCTCACCACTCAACACAACCGTCTCCATCACCGTCTCAGCCGTCTCCGCTACCGCGTGAGCCGCCTCCATCCCCTGAGCCTCAGAGACAAAAGCGGAAGTATACTAAGAGGGGCAGCACCACCAGCAGCAACAAGAGCACGTTCTGATCACCGAAACGTAAGCTATCGCCCCTCCCAAAAGTACCTCATAAGAATATGAAGAAGCTACCTTGCGAGAAGAAAGATGTGGAAACTGCTACGGCCGCATATGCCCATTAGGAAAAGTGGAAGATTGACATGGCTAACAAGAAAAAGCCGATAGAGCCATTCTTCCCCGTCACCGCAGAAGATAAAGCCAAAGCAACCGCGCTTAAGATTCACCTTCACCAACCCATAGCGCTCACCTCAGACTATAATCTCTCTATTACCAAGTTGGCTGAGGCAAAAGAGTGGAGAGTCGGGAAAGAAGTTGCCCAGCTCGGACAACAGAAAAATCAATCGATCGAACCGCTCAAAGTGTACGATACCAATGAGTGGAGAGCCTAGGAGCGGCATGATCTGAACATTGATCTGGAGTTTGTTCGACTGTACGGAGAAAATGCCAAATTATATGGACTGTCTATTACTGAGTACATGAGCCGTATGGATGAGTTCGAGGGGTACGTATACCAGTACGGGGCTCCTCTCGTCAAACCCGAGTTAGTCAAAGATCTATTTCCAGAATTTCCAGAATTTCCTGGCCGTATGGACATGGCTTCGTACTGATCGAATTTCCAGAATTATTTCAGGTTTACCAACAAGACGCCCTCGACAAAACTATCGTCAATGCCTATTATTTGTAAGTATTATTAATTTCTGTAATTAAGTCTTTCTAAATCAGCTCATTTGTTGCTTGTATAATCTTACTCATCACTATACTAATTATATATATGCAGAATGAAGATTCTTGAATGCAACAAAGGACAAATCTATGACCTTGGGTTTGTTGACTGCAATTTCGTTCATGAAGTTACTCTAAAATGAAACCCAAAGAGACAGAGGATAACTTGCTACAAGCGTTGATGCATTTCAGCAACAGAAAGGAAATTATATTTCCTTACGACGCTGGGTGAGTGTTACTGTCTTGTACACATTCTATTTTCACTTACTCGATGTTAAGCGTATAATTGACTCGTGTTATATTTTGTTAGTGTGTCCAGCTTCCACTATATTCTGTTAATCATTGATGTTCACACCTGAGTAGTAAAAGTCCTGGACTCGAAACGCACACCATTAGGAAAGTGGGCAGACATACAGGAATGCCTCCAGAAGTCTTGGAAACGGTTAACCGCCGAAACTAGGGGTGTTTGGAAGCCAGAGATTACATTTCAACCATTGACTGTAACTACTACTTGCTAGATCCACGCATCTCTTTGATTCTAGTTTCAATACCACCATTATCATGCTTGATTATTATTTTGATTGAACTCCATTCTCGTAAAGTGCTTGAGGCAGGAAGCAGGGAATAACATACATGAATACTATGCCTGCGAGTTCATTCGCCAGACGACCAAAGAGAAGGGCGCAGACCGGAACATCCAAAAAATTGAAGTACGATAAACAATAATCACAACTTTATTTTATTACCACCAATTGTGTTTAGTTTCATTCATATATATTGATCCTCTTCTTTAAATTAGATCGAACGGATCCGGGACGGTCTTCTATCACAAGAACGCGTGTAAGCAATTCAAGAGGAAATTGCTGGATTCTTATTAGAACAAGTCATAGATCCAAAAGAAGACTACTATTACCCGGTTCATTTGGAAGGGTGACGTGTAAAAAAGAAGATGTAAATTAGATCAAATTCGTGTGAGTACCGTTTGTAATTAATATGTTTCGACCAAGAAGACAGATGAGACGGTGTATAATATATTTGTGATCATGATGTGTAATATATATATCGTGGTTTCATTATTGTTGTATATATGTAGTACCATTAAATTGAATACAAAACACCAAATAAATAAATAACCCTGTCGCGGCACAAAACCCTGCCACGGCACAAAAATTGCCCGAATATCCTGTCGCGGCACAAAAATAGCCCGAAAATCCTGCCGCGGCATAGAGACCAACGATCCCGGTTCGTGCCACGAACCGGGACCAATGATCCAAACCCCCTCGTCTCGCGCGCTCCCACGTGGAGAACCATTGGTCCCGGTTTGTTCCACGAATCGGGACTAATGATCCACCCCCCGTTGTCGCGCTCCCACGTGGAGACCCATTTGTCCCGGTTCGTGCCCGAACCGGGACCAGCATTAGTCCCGAGTGATTGGTCCCGGTTCGGAAACCGGGACCAATGGCCCTTATGAACCGGGACTAGAGGACCTTTTTCCACCAGTGTTATCCAACTTCATATGGAGGAAGCATATGTAAGTATCAAGTTGAGCAAACATATTTAGTATTACCATGCAATAAGTATGGTTTATTACCTGTTGGTACAAACAAGAGAGTATCACTGAACCCTAGGTATGCGGCCGAACGCCTATAGCCCCATTTTGCAAATAGAGTGAGACAAATGAAGGATGCGTTCCTTCCCATGGCATCCGAGAATAGAGTCATATTTATGACATACACAAATATGCACGGGCATACATCTGGATCACCTCCGCATCGGCGCCATCGGGGCACTTGCTAAAATTTTGTTGTATCCATTTGTAAGTAGCACCGGCAGACAACTTCTCTTGCATCGGCGCCTTACCAATTAAGTCAATCATCACTTGACGCCACTTATCGAAATTTGAGCTTATACACATGGGGTGTACTTTGATGGGAAGTGCAAAGATCATGGAGACATCCTACAAAGTCACAGTCATCTCACCATAAGGGAGTTGAAAACTGTGCATCTCTGGTCTCCATCTATCAAGAAGCGCTCTGATCAAACAAGGGTCCATATGTGGGGTCGAGCACGAGACAAGATGGACCAAATGGAGAAGTCCAATCCAATATATGTCCTACATGGTAGCGCTCGTCATACAGCATCTTCTTGCTATGCACCTCATTGGACCTCAGGTCCAACCACTTGAAGACCTCTCTCTTCTCCACAATGTACCTCCCACCGTGGCGTTGATCGTAATGTCCATTAAAAATAGATTATGTTTCCATCCTACATATGTGAGAAAAAAGAGAAGTGAATATTTTCATACAAAGGATCAATGTTAAAAGTAACTAGACTTATGTTCCAATATATGTCCTACATATGGAAATTCTCTAAACCACCACACATATGTTCTGTGAGAGATTGATTCACCTTCCATCCTACATATCTGAGCGGATAACAGTCATTAACATTGTTTAGATTTAAACAATTATGTTTGCATTGTTTAGCTCCAATAGTAAAGCGTGCATGAAGGCATCAGTATGTACGCAATAGAGAAAAAAGGTAACTAAGTCAAACAAACTGATATCTAAATACTACATATATGTTCACAAATTGACATCTAGCAATGTGGGCTTTAGCGTGGAGGAGTAGAAATGGAGGCATTACTATGTCCAGAAATGTGAGAAAATAGAGATGTTCGAAATTAGCAACAAGACAAATGTCATCTATAAGAAACTTGAATTGCATACTAAGAAAATTAGCAAGCATACTAATTTTCTGAACTATCATTCTACCATATACATGTAAAATCTCCAAAGTAATTTGAAATTCTACCACACTTAATTTTACTAACCCTAACCAAGAACCCACACTAATTTACTAACATTAACAACACTAGTAGAAAGAGGGCCTTTGGTCTAGCGCCCAAATTCCATTGGTCCGGTTCGTTTCCGTAATCGGGACCAATGCCAGGCACCGGTCCCGGTTCATGCCGCCAGGGCATTGGTCCCGGTTCATCTGTAAGCATTGGTCCTGATTTGTGGCACGAACCGGGACCAATGACCCCGCGACGCACACGTGGCTCTCTGCGAGGCATTGGTCCCGGTTCATGCCAAGAAATGGGACCAAAAACCCCGCGACGGTCAGCAGTCTATGATTTAATGTAAATTTTTTTTTGCGGGTAAGGAATTAATGTAAATTAATTCGGCGAAGAAATTAATTCGAGGTAGAAATTGAATTGATCACTATTTTGAACAAATCTTTCACGAATTAATCGAGACAAAGGTCTAAATTGAGACATTTTATTATTCGACCACAAATTTTTCCACACAAATAAAGATGCGACTTTATAAATATCTAGTCGACAACACTTCCGCTGCCGCTGTCCTCCGAGTCGTTGTCCTCCGTGCCGCCGGCTTCCTCGTCGTCGTCGGACGAAATCTCCACGATTTCGGCGTTGTTCGGGAGACGGAGCTCGTCTGCGTGCATAGCGGCGTCGATGGCGGTGTAGATGGTCCGTCCAGGGACAAACCAGAACAACTCCCGCCCTTCTTGGTTGCGGCGATCCGGGTGCACCAGGCGCCCGTCCACGAAACGGTTGCCAAGCTTGGCCTTCCGCTCCTTCTTGAACAGCCGGGGCCAATACTCGCTGCCCGCGACGTACCGGGGCAACGCCCTAATACACGCGGGCAGTTGGCGGCGACGCTCTGTGATGACGTACTCCATCTCGTATCCGCGGGGGTTGAGGAGCGGAGCCACCGGTACACCCCCCTCGCTGATGCGAAATCCGGCGGGAAGGGTCGCGCGCGGCGGCGCGAGGATGCCGTAGATCGCAAACTGCTCCGCCTCGTAGTGGTTGAGCGTGGGCACCTCCATGACGGCGCGGTGGAGATTGGAGAGGGAGGGGAGGCGAAACGACGGCGCGGTGGAGAGGCAAAGTGTTGGGTGGAGAGGGACTGTGGAGAGGCAGAGGCGATGGCGAAAGCGAGCGTTGTGGCCTCATATTTATGCACGGGGACGACGAAGCGACGGAGGCATCGGTCCCGATTATTGCCACGACCCGGGACCAAAGCCCCTCCCGCGCGACACGTGGCGGCCCAGCAGCGCGGCCCCCCACCGAAGTCATTGGTCCCGGGTCGTGCCATTAACCGGGACCAATGACCTGGGTGGGGTGCGAGCTGCTGGGCCGCCACGTGTCGCGCGGGAGGGGATTTGGTCCTGGGTCGTGGCAATAACCGGGACCAAAAACCCTCCCCTGGCTATATATAAGCCCAGCCCTTTGCCCACCAGATTTTGCTGGATTGTGTGTGAGGAGTGGGTGCTAGCTTTTTTTTTCTTTGATTGCACACAAGGTGTTCGACGAAATGTCCGAGCCACACTTCAGTTCGCACAACACGGTATCCTCGGCTGAGGTTAGCAACCTTATCTTCTTTATCTGTAACTGATACAAAAATATTGCATCTGTCCATGTAGGGTGGTCATTTTACTATTCACGATGTTATTGTAATGGTTAATTATTATGACACAGATCGATGCACGAATGCGATGGATGTATGGCGACCGACGCCATTCCGATTTTATTGCAGGCCTCCATAAATTTATCGATTTGGCTAAGGCAAACAAAGTGGATAATTTTATGCCTTGTCCCCGCGTCGACTGTCGGAACGTGGCGGAGCACTCTGCCCCGAGAATCCTTCAAAGTCATCTGCTTCGGAGAGGGTTCATGCCCGGATATTATTGTTGGGCCATGCACGGAGAAAGAGGGGTTAGGCTGGAAGAAAATTAAGAAGAGGAGGATGATGACAGCTATCATATGTCCCCTGAAGAATACAGTGATACTGGAATGGAAGACAATGAAGAAGAGGGAGGCGGCAATGAAGAAGAACAACGGGCATCAGATGAGCCCGCTGATGGTCTTGGTCGGGTCATTTTCTGATGCAAAGCAACAATGTGATACAGAAAGGAAGAAGCTTAAGTTGGAGGCCATGCAAAAGGATCACAAAAAGTTGTTGTACCCAAATTGCGAAGATGGCAGCACAAAGCTCGGTACCACACTTGAACTACTGAAATGGAAGGCAGAGACTGGCTTATCTGACAAGGGATTTGAGAAGTTACTGGAAATAATGAAGCCGAAGCTTCCAAAGGATAACGATCTTCCCGAGACAACGTACGAAGCAAAGAATACTATCTTCCCTCTAGGATTAGATGTGGAGAAGATACATGCATGCATTAATGACTACATCCTATACCGCGGTGAGAAGTACAAGAATATGGATAAATGCTCGGTATGCAATGCATGTCGATACAAGATCAGACAAGATGACCCTGGTGATGTTGAGGGCGATGACGAGCCCTCCAGGAAGAGGGTTCCTGCTAAGGTTATGTGGTATGCTCCTAAATACCACGGTTGAAAACGTCTGTTCAGAAATAAAGAGCATGCTAGGTTGTTGCGATGGCACAAAGAAGAGCGTAAGTAAGACGGGAAACTGAGACACCCTGCCGATGGGTCGCAGTGGAGAAACATCGAGAGAAAGTACTTGAACTTTGCAGGTGACGCGAGGAACTTATGGTTTGGTCTAAGTACAGACGGCATGAATCCATTTGGGGAGCAGAGCTATAGTCACAGCACCTGGCCAGTGACTCTATGTATCTACAACCTTCCACCTTGGTTGTGCATGAATCGAAAGTTCATTATGATGCCAGTGCTCATCCAAGGACCGAAGCAACCCGGCAACGACATTGATGTGTACCTAAGGCCATTAGTCGATGAAATTTTGCAGTTGTGGGCAGAACCAGGTGTAAAGGTGTGGGATGAGCACAAACAGGAGCCATTTGACCTACGAGCGTTGTTGTTCGTAACCATCAATGATTGGCCTGCTCTTAGAAACATTTCAGGACAGTCAAACAAGGGATACAATGCATGCACGCACTGTTTAGATAATACTAAGGTACATATTTGGATAAATGTAAGAAGGTTGTGTACCTAGGGTGTCGTAAATTTCTTCCGACCAATCATCAAGTAAGAAAGAAAGGCAAGAATTTCAACGGTGAGGTAGATTACCGGAAGAAGCCTAAGCTCCCTAAAGGTGCTGATGTATTTGGTATGGTGAAGGACCTAGAAGTAATCTTTGGAAAGGGTCCTGGCGGCCAATCTGTTCCGAAAGACCCCATTACCGGACACACGGCCATGTGGAAAAAGAAATCTATATTTTGGGAGCTTGAGTATTGGAAAGACCTAGAGGTCCGTTCTTCAATCGACGTGATGCACGTGACGAAGAATCTTTGTGTGAACCTTCTAGGCTTCCTGGGTGTGTATGGGAAGACAAAAGATACACCAGAAGCACAGGAGGACCAGCAACGTATCAAAGACCCACACAACAAGCATACTGATAAAGGACGTAAATACTTAAGTAGCTGCGCTCTTACCAAAGCAGAGAAGGAAATCTTTTTTGAAGTCTTTTACAGTATCAAGGTCCCGGCTGGCTTCTCATCAAATATAAAGGGAATAATAAATATGGCAGAGAAAAAATTTCAGAACCTAATGTCTCATGATTGCCACGTGATTATGACACAGTTGCTTCCGGTTGCATTGAGAGGGCTTCTACCGGAAAATGTTCGATTAGCCATTATGAAGCTATGTGCATTCCTCAATGCAATATCTTAGAAGGTAATCGATCGAGAAAGTCTGGAAAGGCTACAGAAGGATGTGGTCCAATGTCTTGTCAGTTATGAGTTGGTGTTCCCCCCGTCCTTCTTCAATATTATGACAGATCTCTTAGTTCACCTAGTCGAAGAGATTTACATTCTCGGTCCTGTATTTCTGCACAATATGTTCCCCTTCGAGAGGTTCATGGGAGTCTTAAAGAAATATGTTCGTAACCGTGCTAGGCTAGAAGGAAGCATCTCCAAGGGTTATGGAACAGAGGAGGTCATTGGGTTCTGTGTAGACTTTCTTCCTGACCTTAAGCCGATTGGTGTTCCTGAATCACGGTATGAGGGGAGACTGAGTGGAAAAGGCACGCTAGGAAAGAAAGCAATGATATTTAGGTACGGCCATTCTTTGAATCAAGCACACTACATAGTTCTCCAAAGTTCTACCTTCGTGGCTCCGTATATCGAGGAACACATGAATGTTGTACGCTCCAAGTTCCCGGGGAAGGATGACTACTGGATTAAAAAAATCACATGGAGACTTTCGGCACTTGGTTGCAATTACATCTCATGAATGACACCACTATTGGAGATCAACTCTACTTGTTGGCGGCGACACCATCTGCGACTGTTTTGACTTTCCAAGGGTACGAGATAAATAGGAATACATTTTACACGATTGCCCAAGATAAAAAGAGCACCAACCAAAACAGTGGTGTCCGCTTTGATGAAACATGCAAGAATGGGAAAAACGACACATACTATGGTTACATAGAGGAGATATGGGAACTTGACTATGGACCTGCTTTTAAGGTCCCATTGTTTCGGTGAAGTTGGGTCAACATGACTAGAGAAGGGGTAAAGGTAGACCAGCTGTACGGAATGACAACAGTGGATCTCAAGAATCTTGGTTACAGAGACGAAACATTCATCCTAGCCAATGATGTGGCTCAGGTTTTTTATGTGAAGGACATGTCCTCTAGACCGCAAAAAATAAAAAATAAGGAAACGAATACATCAAACGATGAGCCCTGCCGTCACATAGTTCTTTCAGGGAAAAGAAACATCGCGGGAGTCGAGGACAAGATAGACATATCAGCAGATTATGATAAGTTTGATGAAATTCCGCCCTTCACCATGAAAACTGACCCAAGCATCCCGTTAAGCAAAGAAGATGCTCCATGGTTACGGCCTAAGAAGCGATCATAGGCAAGGGATCGACATACGCAACGAAGGATTCATATCCTAAACCCTAAACCCTATGTAAATCTATGTAATGTATGCAAACTTTATGTGATGTATGGAAACTTTATGTGATGTATCGAAACTTTATGTAATGGAGTCTTTCACGGGCTTGCAGGGAAATTTTTCCGAGGCGGAGCTTTCGAAGATGCCGTAGGGCGTGTGCACCAACGACATCTTCGAGAAGCTCCGCCACGGGATATTTCTCAACTCTTTCCCCAACACTGTTAGAGGAGATGGAGTCTTTCATGGGCTTGCAGGGAAATTTTTCCGAGGCGGGGCTTCCGAAGATGCCGTAGGGCATGTGCACCAACGACATCTTCGAGAAGCTCCGCCATGGGATATTTCCCAACCCTCCATCCATGGGGATGAAACTCTCTCTACCTATGTTGGCTTGTTGAGCTGCTTGCCATGGCGTATCGATGGTCCTTTTATAGGCATGGCGCGCTTCTACTTTGTCTTGTTCCTCCGACAGGGCGTCGTGCGCTACATGCTTTATCTCATCGAGCAGTGCGTCCACCCACGCGTCCTTATCCCGCCGACATCTTTAGTCTCGGTTGCACCCACCAGCCGGGACTAAAGGTTACCCACGCGTCCTTATCCCGCTGACAGCTTTAGTCTCGGTTGCACCCACCAGCCGGGACTAAAGGTTACCCACGCGTCCTTATCCCACCGACAGCTTTACTCTCGGTTGCACCCACCAGCCGGGACTAAAGGTTACCCACACGTCCTTATCCCACCGACAGATTTAGTCTCGGTTGCACCCACCAGCCGGGACTAAAGGTTACCCACGCGTTCTTATCCCACCGGCATGTTTTGAAAAATGGTTTGGTACCAATGCCAAACTTTAATTTGGTGGTTGCTTCACAGAACACCCCGATTTCGGCACCTCAAAAATGGAAATTGGCTCTTTCGTGTGTTGAAAGGGAAAACATCCTCCTGCAACATCGTAAGCCATCCCAAGATGCACATGTGTGCACAATATGGGCACATTATCACAAACTATGCCCTGATTCTAGCCATAACATTGGTGGTTTGACCTAAATGCCATGAAACCTCGAACATGATAGGTCATTTTGTGAAGGATTTTTTATGATGTTTGCAATTTTTCAAGTTCAATATTTTTCCTTGCAACTGTGACACGTAATATGGCACCACGCGAAGGTTTCACATTGTTTGGATCATTTTTGAATTTCTTATGCCTGTTTAAAACTATATTCAAAACGGCGGGCATGAAGCTTCTTAGCCCGGGGCTGAGCCTCGCTGAACTTGAAGTGGATCTCTGATGAAATAGCATGTTGTGAACCTATAAATTTTTTTTTTAAAAATTCACAAGCATTATGTCATCTACTTGTAGTTCAAATCTTGGCAACCTCCTACCGATTCGGTAGGACTTTGTCTTTTTCATGAGGGATGGACAGAAAGGTTCCAGATACACCGGTTGGGAAATTGTCCATATAAGGTGGTATACTATTTTTGAAAATTGGTGTGGTACCAATGCCAAACTTTAATTTGGTGGTTGCTTCACAGAACACCCCGATTTCGGCACCTCAAAAATGGAAATTGGCTTTTTCGTGTGTCGAAAGGGAAAACTTCCTCCTGCAACATCGTAAGCCATCCTAAGATGCACATGTGTGCACAATATGGGCACATTATCACAAACTATGCCCTGATTCTGGCCATAACATTGGTGGTTTGACCTAAATGCCATGAAATCTCGAACATGATAGGTCATTTTGTGAAGGATTTTTTATGATGTTTGCAATTTTTCAAGTTCAATATTTTTCCTTGCAGCTGTGACACATAATATGACACCACGTGAAGGTTTCACATTGTTTGGATCATTTTTGAATTTCTTATGCCCGTTTCAAACTATATTCAAAACGGCGGACATGAAGCTTCATAGCTCGGGGCTGAGCCTCGCTGAACTTGAAGTGGATCTCTCATGAAATAGCATGTTGTGAACCTATAAATGATTTTTTTTAAAATTCACAAGCATTATATCATGTACTGGTAGTTCAAATCTTGGCAACCTCCTACCGATTCGGCAGGAATTTGACTTTTTCATGAGGGATGGACAGAAAGGTTCCAAATACACCGTATGGGAATTGTCCATATAAGGTGGTATAGTATTTTTGAAAAATGGTTTGGTACCAATGCCAAACTTTAATTTGGTGGTTGCTTCACAGAACACCCCGATTTCAGCACCTCAAAAATGGAAATTGGCTTTTTTGTGTGTCGAAAGGGAAAACTTCCTCCTGCAACATCGTAAGCCATCCCAAGATGCACATGTGTGCACAATATGGGCACATTATCACAAACTATGCCCTGATTCTAGCCATAACATTCGTGGTTTTACCTAAATGCCATGAAACCTCGAACATGATAGGTCATTTTGTGAAGGATTTTTTATGATGTTTGCAATTTTTCAAGTTCAATATTTTTCCTTGCAACTGTGACACATAATATGACACCACGCGAAGTTTTACATTGTTTGGATCATTGTTATATTTCTTATGCCCGTTTCAAACTATATTCAAAACGGCGGGCATGAAGCTTCTTAGCCCGGGGCTGAGCCTCGCTGAACTTGAAGTGGATCTCTGATGCAATAGCATGTTGTGAACCTATAAATGATTTTTTTTAAAATTCACAAGCATTATATCATGTACTTATAGTTCAAATCTTGGCAACCTCCTACCGATTCGACAGGAATTTGTCTTTTTCATGAGGGATGAGGTGAAGGAAGATTTTGAGGAGCTGAAGCTAGACCACCCTGCAGGGGAAGATATGGAGCTAACTCAACTAGGAGAAGCCAAAGGGGGGACTATTCTATGGCTAAAGGAGCGCATCATGCTTCCAAATTATGTGCCACCAAGGCCACCCAGTCCTCAGAGCAGCAATCCACCTTCGCCGCCACCTCACCATTCTCCAGCGCAACCGTCGCCCTCACCGCCTCACCGGTCAGCACAACCGTCTCCATCGCCGCCTCAACCGTCTCCACCGCCGCGTCAGCCGTCTCCGTCCCCTGAGCCTCAGAGACAAAAGCGGAAGTATACTAAGGGGGGCAGCACCACCAGCAACAGCAACAGCAAGAGCACGTTCCAGTCACCGAAACATAAGCAATCACCCCTCCCAAGAGTACCTCATCAGAATATGAAGAAGCTACCTTGCGAGAAGACAGATGAGGAAACTGATGCGGCCGCAGCTGCACATTATGAAAAGTGGAAGATTAACATGGCTAACAAGAAAAAGCCGATAGAGGCATTTTTCCCGGTCACCGCAGAAGATAAAGCCAAAGAAGCCGCGCTCAAGATTCAGCTTCACCAACCCATAACGCTCACATCAGACTATAATCGCTCTATTACCAAGTCGGCTGAGGCAAAAGAGCGGAGAGTCGGGAAAGAAGTTGCCCAGCTCGGAAAATAGAAAAATCAATCGATCGAACCGCTCAAAGTGTACGATACCAATGAGTGGATGATCTAGGAGCGGCATGATCCGAACATTGATTCGGAGTTTGTTTGACTGTACGGAAAAAAGCCTAATTATATGGACTGTCTATTACTGAGTACATGAGCCGTATGCATGAGTTCGAGGGGTACCAAGAAACAGCATACATGTACCAGTACGGGGCTCCTCTCGTCAAACCCTAGTTAGTCAAAGATCTACCAAGAAAAATGCGAAGATTGCATAAATGGTACATCCAAGCCTATGCTGATTCCAAAAACTGGATCTATGCTGCATATAAACACCACCATTACGGTCATGGAGATGGCTTCATACTGATTGAATTTCCAGAATTATTTCATTTTTACCAACAAGACGCCCTCGACAAAGCTATCGTCAGTGCCTATTGTTTGTAAGTATTATTAATTTCTGTAATTAAGTCTTTCTAGCTCATCTCATTCATTGCTTGTATAATCTTACTAATCACTATACTAATTACATATGCAGAATGAAGATTCAAGAATGCAACAAAGGACAAATCTTTGACCTTGGGTTTGTTGACTGTAATTTCGTTCATGGAGTTACTCTAAAAACAAATCCCAAAGAGACAGAGGATAACTTGTTCAAAGCGTTGAAGTATTTCAGCAACAGAAGGGAAATACTATTTCCTTACAACGCTACGTGAGTGTTACTGTCTTGTACACATTCTATTGCTGATTACTCGATGTTAAGCGTATAATTGACTCGTGTTATATTTTGTTAGTGTGTCAAGCTTCCACTATATTCTCTTAATCATTTCTGTTGACACCGGAGTAGTAAAAGTCCTGGACTCGAAAAGCACACCATTAGAAAAGTGGGCGGACATGCAGGAATGCCTCCAGAGGGCTTGGAAACGGTTCACCGCCAAAACTAGGGGTGTTTAGAAGCCAGAGCTTACATTTCAACCATTGACTATAAGTACTACTTGCTAGATCCACGCATCTCTTTGATTCTAGTTTCAATACCACCATTATCATGCTTGATTATTAATTTGACTGAACTCCATTCTCGTAAAGTGCTTGAGGCAGGAACCAGGGAATAACTTATGTGGATACTATGTCTGCGAGTTCATTCGCCAGATGACCAAAGAGAAGGGGGCAGACCGGAACATCAAAAAAATTGAAGTACGATAAACAATAATCACAACTTTATTTTATTACCACTAATTGTGTTTAGTTTCATTCATATATATTGATCTCCTTCTTTATATTAGATCGAACGGATGCGGGACGATCTTCTATGACAAGAACGCGTGCAAGCAATTCAAGAGGAAATTGGCGGATTCTTGTTAGAAAAAGTCATAGATCCGAAAGGAGAATACTATTACCCACTTCATTTGGAAGGGTGAAGTGTATAAAAGAAGTGTAAATTAGATCAAATTCGTGCGAGAGTATCATTGGTAATTATAATATGTTTCGACCAAGAAGACGGATGAGACGGTGTATATATTTGTGATCATGCATGATGTGTAATATATATCGTGGTTTCATTATTGTTGTATATATGTAGTACCATTAAATTTATAAAAAAATCCTGCCGTGGCAGGAAAATAGCCCGAAATCCTGCCGCGGCAGAAAAATAGCCCGAAAATCCTGCCGCGGCACAGAGACCAACGATCGCGGTTCGTGCCCAGAACCGGGACCAATGATCCATCCCCGCTCGTCTCTCGTGCTGCCACGTGGGGACCCACTGGTCCCTGTTTTTCCCACGAACCGGGACCAATGATCCACCCCCCCTCGTAGCTCGCCCGCCCACGTGGAGACCCATTGGTCCCGGTTCGTGCGTGAACCGGGACTAGCATTAGTCCTGAGTGATTCGTCCCGGTTCTGGAACCGGGACCAATGGCTCTTATGAACCGGGACTAGAGGCCATTTTTCCACCTGTGCAAACTATCATTCTACAATATACATGGAAAATCTCCAAAGAAATTCAAAATTCTTGGATGAACTAGGGTTAATAAGATGAGGGTAATGTGATGATTTTAACAAATATAAGAAAGAGAATCAAATGATAATAGCTTAAGTGGGGGAGGGGAAGAAAATCCACCAGAAATCGTCTCGTATCCGTGTGTTTTAGAGGGGATTTAAGGGTGGATGGGATGGGAGCCACCGCCATTGCCTCTGTTTCTCGGGTAGGGGAGGTAAGAGGGTGGGGAGGGGTTGCGGGTGCCCGTGTTGGTTTTCTTAGTCAAGGGGCATAGCGCCCCCCTCAAAAATGCCATGGCTGTAGGCATGGTGCGCCCTTGAAAAGCGCCAAACATCAAAGAGTGGGTCCGCGGCCGCGGTTGACCGCCATGTTAGACGAGACCATGGCGTTTTTCACCAGGCCCTAAAGGGACCATGGTGAGCAGGTTAAACCGTGATATCTTCAAAAAAGCAGGTTATTCTGTGATTTTTACGCGAATTTAGATTAATTCTGTGATTTTTGCCATACAAGATACGGTACAAGTTGAAAGTGCAAAATATACCGGAATGAATCTTAAAACACTGACAACTGTTGGATAAGACAGAGACCTCTAACGGGTGGTGGAAACACTGAGTTCTTGTTTGTTCTCTATTGTCTTCGTTCAAAGTGCCTTCTTAACTTGTAAATACAAGATGGGAAAAACGCTAAATCCTTCTCAGCCACATGCTCAATAGTACTCCATCCGTTTTAAAATATAAGATGTTTTAGCTTTATGAAAGGAGTGTTTTAGCTTTATGAAAGAAGAACCTACACAAAAAAGTCTAGATACACTCCTTTGTGGGAGTGTTTTAGCTTTATGAAAGAAGAACCTACACAAAAAGTCTAGATACACTCCTTTCACAAAGGTAAAACATACAGAGAGAGTAATTAATAGTTACTTTATGTCGCTTGCACATTAATATTCTAGAGTTACTACTTTACGTCGCCATAGGATTATTGAAGTGCAACAGCAGCACGGCTGTGTGATTAACTACTTCCCCCATTAGTCTACATACTAATCTAGAGTTACTTTACGTCGCTATTGGATTGCTAAAGTGCAACATCAGCACGGCTACTGATTAACTACTCCCCTGTCTGAAAAATAAATAATATGAATTTATCTAGATCTGTATGTATCTATATAATAAAACACGTCTAGTTTCATGCAGATATCAATAATCTAAATCATTTATTTGCGTACTGATGGGTAATACAGTACGCATTTGGTTAAACCGTAGTAGTTGGCTCACGAGCTACCACTAGTAGAAAGCACGCCTCTAGTCCTGGTTTGTAAGGGCCTTTAGTCCCGGTTGTCAAACTGAGACTGCGGTGTCGGGACTAGAGGTCGAATCTTTAGTCACGGTTTTGTTACGAACCGGAACTAGAGGTCCACCACGTGGCCTCGTGTCGTGCGCTGGGTTGGAGGATATTTACTCCTGGTTCGTACCATAAACCGGACTAAAGGTTCCCTGCCGCGGCAGCGTTTTGGGCTATTTGGCTGCCACGGCAGGAGATAGGGTTTTAGAGTTTTGTGTTGTCCTTTTCATTTTGTGTTTTATGTTTAATTATTTTTCATTCTGTATTTTCATTTTAAGCAAGTTTTCGTATACATACACGACTCTACTACATAGTACTTGTACACCTTGATGCATATAATATAATTTCTCTTACGAGCATACATACATTTATATAAACAATTTGGTATACGAGTTCCAACCGGATCCAAAGCCTGTCTATTTGATTACATATAGAGATCATTACATGGATACTTTAGGGTCTATCTATACTGTATGCTTCGTATGGGTCTATGACCTCATCAACTAGAAATCCAGCCAATTCCTTTTGAATTTCTATTAGGCGGTCCTGTGGTAGGAGTTTTTCCCGCATCGCGTCCAACTATAAAGAAGGAGATCAATACGAATAAGATCAATCATCATAAAAAATATGAATGGAACTCAACACAAATTATTGTAATAGAAATATATTGTTAATATATTGTTTATGTACTCGAAGAGTTTCCAAAGGATTCAGTAGTCATAACACGAATGAACTCGCAAACGTAGTATCCACATAGATTAGTCCCCTGTAGCTGCCTCACGCACTTTACAAGAATAGAATTCAATCAAATAATAACTCAAGCATGCATGATAAATGTATAGAAACTATAATTAAAGAGATGCACGGACCGAGCTCGTACTACTTGCCGAGATCGGTTTAAAAATCATCTCCTCATGCCATTGACCGCGGATCGCAGTCTTGAACCGTGTTCAAAACCCGCCCGACAAAGAAAAGGAGTGAATGAGTTAATAATTACTTGATATCTCAGAAAATGAATGAAAAAGACTGATTTAGTGTGATCATGATTGAAATTACGTCTGGAGCATATCGATCATGCTACGGTACTCTTCCATGTCCTTCTGTAACGAGTCCTTGATTTCAAATCTTCCCAAGTCAACGGAAATGCTTAGAAGAATCTAGTGGAAGCTACGCAATGTTGATATATGTCAGTAAATAATCATTTATAGTGAACATCAAGTAATCAAAAGTTAATGTGTACAAGACAGAAACACTCTCAACCGACGAGGTAAGGAAATAGTAATTCCTTACAAAAATACTGCTTCTTGAGAAACTGGAGCAAGTTACGCTCCGTGTCCTCGGGCTTCTGTCTTTAGCATAGCTTCATTAACTCGATTTGGGTCAATGAAACCAAATCCATGGATTCTCGCTTTTTAAATTCGAGAATCTTCATTCTGCATCATAGCATACAAAAGAACATAGTGAGGATAATTACCGGCAATGAGTTGAACGAGCTAAGTTAGAGACTTAATTACATAAATAAATTAATCACTTATAGACAATAGCAACTGAGGATATATTTGTCGAGAACCCTTTGATTGAATAACCGAAAGATTTCTAAAAGTTCAACATGGACCTCGTCTTTAGTGAAGTAATGCTCCTATTTAACTTACGCTCTGATCCATTCTCGCCCCTTTTCTACAGCTTGAATGTACCATGCATGCAATTTTCATATTTTTGTTGAAAGATCTGAGAGCCTCTTAGAACTGACCAAAGGTTGCCCGTAGACATATTGTCATTCTACAGCAGCCATGGTGAAGTCCTCATTGCCAAGAACGTCATCAAGGGAGATATTACATTGCTCGGCCAATGCAATAGCTATTTGGATATTCAAAGGTTCTCCCCCATATAGTTGATGTTCGGATGACACCTTGAGCGGGGGGATCGATTGTTTTTCTTGTTCTCCGAGCTGGGGAACGTCTTTTTTAATGCTTCCTCTACCACTTGTTCTCTTATGTTTCACTGTTAGCGTGTATAGTCATCTGGCACATTTATCTTAGCTTGGGATGGATGCTTCAGAAATTTCCTAAAGTGCTTTTTGACTGACGGATCTACTGGAACATTTGGCTCAGGTTGTTTCTTTTTAAAAAAGGCATCCACTTGAGCATCTACGAATGCCTTGGTCTCCTCATCAGTCAGGTCGTAATCCCTCTTGGGAGGAGCCGGCGGTACTTTTGGGAGGGGCGACAACTGTCGGTTATCCTTCGACGGAGGAGTGGTTACCTTCCGCTTTTGGCCCTTAGTGTGTGGAGGCAGCTGAGGCGCCGTAGATCGAGATGGACTCGCGCTGCAGTCCTTCTCGAGGAGGGGTGGACTTGGAGGTGGTGGAGTTCTACTAGGAGGAGACGATGGACTCGTAGGAGATGGTGGCCTTGGAGGTGATGGATAGCTTCTCAGTGGAGATGGTGGCCTTGGCGAGAAGCCTGGAAACTTGATATATTCCTTTTTCCAAAGAATGAAGCCACTCGTGACTTCTCCAAGTGTAGTCTCCCCTTCACCTCTAGGGATGTCAATCTGCAGTGCCTGAAATAACAGTTGAACTTCATCCACACCGACACGAGCATAGCCATCTAGAATCGGATTGTAGTCATAGGTCGCTCCCGGTGCAGAAGGTAAAGCAAAGTCGACCGCCAGCTTCATGGATATGTTCTTCAGTTCAACATGCAGCTCATAACTAGTCTTCTACTTGATTGCATCCACGAGGTAGCCACACTACTTTTTCGTTGAGATGGGCCGGCTGTACTGTCAAGTGCATGATATTGATGTCAAGCCAGTCCTCTGAGTTCATTAATCTGCTCCTGCTGCTGCAATAGGGCTTCAACATTCACCAATCACTATGCCTCCTTATCCTGCTACCGCTTCGTTTTTCTCGCTCGTCTTCCATAAGTGTCAATGCCCTCGGGAAACCCAGTAACCCATGGACAAGAAGGTCAAAAGCGTTGTGTTCGTTCGACCTTTTCAGGATTCCCGAGGGGCTTTGTCAGCTCATCGTTCTCTCTATCGGGAAAGAACTTTCCCTCTTTAACCTATTTTATCACTTTAATAAGTGCATTCTAGGGTTCAACAATTTCTTTGTTTGCAACAATCTCCCCTGTTTCTGGGTCATAAGATCCCCCATTCCCAAGTATCCCAGGTAGATGGAGTGACCCCTTTAGCCGCCAGGTCAGCCTCAGTTTTATCCCACATAGGCATGGCACTCCTGTAGCCACATGTCCCCGTATGGTGGTTATATTTCTTTTTGGAAGCATTTAGCTTATTCTTTGTCGACCTTGCCTAAGCTTGTTCTGATTGCTTGTATTCCACAAATGTGGCCTAGTTATCCCGATGCTTCTCTAGTGCTCTAGTGAATTTAGGAGCTTTTTCCTCCTTGACATACTGTTGCTATAATCTTTTCTTCCAGTCCTTGAATCGTGTGCCCATCTTCTTAAGAGACCACTCCTTGACTTTCAACCTCATTTTCTGTGTGACCTCATCCGTCAGCAAGACTGGCAGGGTGAAATGTGTCATCAGAGAATTCCATAGACAATCTTTGGCTCTGTCGTCGATAAAACTAGCTCTAGCTAGATCCCTTTTCTTTCCTGACTTATTCCAGTCTCGAGTGGTGATCGGGATGATGTCCCTAACAATCACTCCGCATTGATGTACAAATGCATTTATGCTCTCTATGGGCTCCAATGCTTGACCTAGCTTAGAGACTACGTTAATTATGAAACGGACATCAGCGACCAACGTTTTGATCAGGCCTTATTTTTTTGCAAAAGACTGGCCGATGCGGTGGTCTAAGAAAAGAAACATTCGTCACTTTATATATACGAATCAATTAATGCATCTACTAGTATTTGTCATAGGCTTTATATACCTCTCCGGACTTTGTTATTAAGGTGTCTCCACCATGGTCTCCACCGTCGTCTCCACTATCGTCTCCAGTATCGTCTCCTCAAGACAAATTCAGATACTGGGAGCCATCATCACCATCGTTGTCTGCTCCATCGTAATAACCTCCAGTACACTCATCTATCATGTTGAGCACAACCTCTTCATTGTCTCTACCGTCCATAGCTTAACTAATACAGAAGAAAGATAAAACAATTTTGCATTAAGTAAAAGAATATTGCAATTGCAACGACCCGGATACAGAAGAGAGATTAAGTACTAATAATGAAACCATATAATACATCTTCGATAATCCATATAATACCACAATAATATAAGGTAAAGTACAATAAATATAAGATAAAGTACAATAATACATCTCGATCATCTCAAACTAGACATCGACTACTAGGTTCTGAGCCGCGAGAGGTGTACACCTAGAGAAAAGGAACCATCACTGGAGAATAGCTTGGATGAGATCCGTGAAGAACCTGCCAGGTATTGGAGAAGCTGATCTGGAAAATATCCATATATTGGCCGACGTGCTCGACCTCCTCCCTGACATGACGACGTAGCACCTCCTCGGGAGCCGGCTCCCTCTACACCGCTCCTGAACCATGCGAACACCACCAAAGAAGCTCTAGGTCGATGACGATACCCGAATTCCTCGGCAAGATACAAGTCCCAGTGCCAGCCTGGCGGAGCGCAGGCTCGGACATCCCTAGCCCCGGCGGAGTCCAGTACTCCGCCGTTGCCTCCGAGTGGATGACAAGGACGCGGCATAACACAATCATAACATAAACAATCATATAACACAAACACTAAATTAAACAGGGGTATTCGGTTCGTACTGGAACCATGCTGGAGGGGGAGGGTATATATACCCCCGCCATTTAGTCCCGGTTTGTTAAAACTCCATTTCTAAATAGTCCATTTCTAAACACACCATTTCTAAATACTCCATTTATAAATACACTTAACATTCCTAAATACAACATTTCTAAAATACTCCATTTCTAAATACACTTAACATTCCTAAATACACTAAATTAAACCCTAAACCCTAAACATTCCTAAATAGACTAAACATTCCTAAACAATTTCTAATACAACCTAAATACTCTATTTCTAAATACACTTAATATTTGTAAATACACTAAATTAAACCCTAAACACTAAACATTCCTAAACAATTTCTAAATACACTAAAAATTCCTAAATATAGTATATTAAACCCTAAATATTCCTAAAGAATTCCTAAATACACTAAAAAATCCTAAATACACTAAACTAAACCTAAATAGACAAACTAAACATATCATCGGCGGAGGACCGGAGGTCTCACCTGCAGGAGGTGGTGCAGCTAGAGCGCCTCGAGGGCGGCACGGTCGGAGCACTATGAGGCGGCGCGAGGGCGGCCGGCGTACCATGGGAAATAACGTTCGGCGGACAGGCGCGCTGTGGGGGCGGCAGAATGGCGGAACGGTGCGGTCGTCTCCACGGGCGCGAGGTGGTGGCGCTTCGTCGGGAAGAAGATGTTATCGTGCTCCGGTTCATGTCTCAGACGGGGCTAAAGGGTGGGGTGGTATTTACCCTTTAGTCCCGGTTGGGGCCACTAACCGGGACTAAAGATATTTCCTGCCATTTTCCATCGCTTCCCGCCATGTTTTCCTGCCAGTTCCCTCTATATCTAGGCCAACAGCCATGTCCATCCAGACATCCACACCTTCCTCTGTCACAACAATGAGCACCACTTACTAGGCCTTTCTGACCCTCGAGGAGACCGAGGCGTTGTGCACCTCCAGCTACCCATGCTCGCCGGAGTACCGGCTACCAGGTTGGATGCTGAGGACTGGAGGGGTTCCTATCCCTCCTATGCCTCAAGGTTCCGCCCACCAGGTGGCCATCATGAACCACTTCTACATCAAGCTCACGCTGGAGCAGTGGATGGATCCCCATTGGGATCCCGACAACTACGGCCCCTAGAATGCCATCTTCGCTATCCGGCGAAAAAGGGAGCTCGCCAGGTACGAGGGTAGAGGCCGCCCCTAGTGAACCAAAACAAAGTCGGCTGCCGCCTGTTGTGGGCGAACCAGACTATCACCGGCATGATGCGCTACATCGCCATGGGAGATCATCCTTGCCTATGGTACCCGCACTTTCACCAGCCGCAAAGCCACACGAATGGTGGTGGCGGTGAAGGTCGAGGGTGTAGCAGCATCGTCATCCGGGAGCCCCCTCCCCCGCGCGTCATGAATCTGAGGCTGAAGTGGAAGGTGCCCCCTCCCTCGTTGCCCCGTGCAAAAGTCGGAGAAGGGCTGAGGATCCAGCCGCATGCTACTAGCGACAACAACAACCACAATGACAATTCCGAACATGACCTTGAAGCTGTGTAGCATAGGGCTAGACATGATTATGACTAATTTTTACATTTTAATATTAATAAATGTCTTGTGTATTGGCCACAGCAAGTTGCACAATTTCCTATTGATATCGAGACAGTTCATATCCATATAAGCAGATCACTAAAAATAAAGGTTTAATACATTATTATACATCACCAACATCCACAAATCTAGTGTTTGGGTTTTCTTCTCGTACATAACCATGGAGGATCTTCCTTACTTAACGAGATGCTCAGGTCAGTGTTCACTGTGAATGTCGGAATTTGATGACACCTATTATAATCTTCTGACATGATTGTCTTGTCCTTGAGTCCCACGATATTTCTTTTCCCTGAAAGAACCATGTGGCGGTTTGGCTCGTCGTATCTTGTATTCTTTTGCTTACCATTCCTTTTTCTCGGTTTGGTAGACCTGTCCTTCACATAGAAAACCTGAGCCACCTCACTGGCTAGGACGAATGGTTCTTCTCTGTATGCAAGATTGTTGAGATCCACTGTTGTCATTCCGTATTTCTTGTCTACCTCAACCCCACCTCCTCTCAGCTTGACCCATTTTCACCGAAACAAAGGGACCTTAAAATAAGGTCCATAGTCAAGTTCCCATATCTCCTCTATGTAAACATAATATGTGTCCTTTTGCCTATTCTCTTCTGTTGCATCAAATCGGACACCACTATTTTGGTTGGTGATCTTGTTATCTTGTGCGATCGTGTAAAATGTATTCCCATTTATCTCGTACCCTTGGAAAGCCAATAGTGACCTGGCCAATAAGTACAATTGATCTTCACAGTGATGGCATTGATGAGATGTGTCTACAACCCAACGCTGAAAGTCTTCATGTGTTCATCTCTAATCCAGGTGACGAGGGTTTAACTCGTCAATGCAATCTGGCGAAGGAGGAAGCGCTGGAGGCATCAGTCGGCTAGCAAACAAGCACATAGGGAGACTCGAAGATTTACCCAGGTTCAGGCCTCGTAGATGTCCCTACTCCTGCTTGTCTGCTCTTGGAATTAACGAAGTAATCGAAGATTATAGGGGTGCATAGATGCAATCTGGCGAGAGTTGTGGAAACTAGGGTTGTGTGTGTCCTCCTCACTGCCCCCTCCTAGCCCTTATATAGATAGGCTAGGTCTCGGGTAGCAGGTCGAGTCGGTTACAAATTAGGGTTTTCCCTTTGAACTTTCTATCTTAAGCTTCTTCTTCTCTCGCAAGCAATCGAGAGTCTGTGAGCCACTCGAATTCTCAAATGGGCCTTGGCAACATCGTGGGCTTCCGCCGTATCTAGACCGCATATACCAAACTCGAGTACCTGTAGGGCATACGCATGTCAGTAGCCCCCGAGTGACCAGTGGAATCGTAGATTCGACTGGGACTTTATGAAGCTTTCGAGTGCATGACTGAGCATTTTCGAGCGTTCTGTTCATGTCATAGGTATTGTTGATATACGTGCCTGATATATCTGATGTATCGGTATCAGTTAACTGCCTTAGGGCAAAACAACACAATCTACTCAAACTCGAATCCCCAGACTCGAATTCAGAAAAGTGCTGGCATAATTCGACTCAGGTCGCGAAGGTCTTATAGGAGTCGAATTCCAGTGTATAAGTGTGAGCACTCGACGCGTCCGTCAAGGCATGTTCATCGTGCCTGTAGGCATGGATATATTTCTGGTAGTGCGCCGCAGATGCGTTGCTAGGCCTTGTTCAGGTCTTATCTTCAAGCTGTAAGCGCTGTACCCGGATTTTTGTCATCGCGGAGATGATTCGAGTGGTCCAGGATATGTAGTCTCTTTGTAGGGAAAGTATGAGGCAGAGCCGCCATAGCATTCAAGTGTCGATGTTATCAACACATAGTACGATGTACAAATAATCATAGGGTGCGCGACCAGCGCTCCCTATGGGTGTAGCCCCTGAGTGCCTCGTTGAGTCGAAGACTCGAGCGGGTACTAAAAACCCGTTGCGACTGACGTCGTCTTTTGTTGCTTGTTTCAGTGAAATTTGCCTCCGGTGCTCACTATGGGAGTAACCCATAATCCACAATTGAATCGCAGATTCGAGTGATTGGGTTTGTCTTGAGTGCTTATACACCTGCATAAAAAATAATCATAGGGTGCGCGACCAGCGCTCCTTATGGGAGTAGCCCCCGAGTGCTTGGTTGAGTCGAAGACTCGAGCAAGGACTAAAGTAGCCAAAATCTTCGGTTGTTGATATTGATGATGTCAGTGCTGACCATGTGATGACCTCAATTACCTGCGTGAGCGGTTTTGACGGGAGGTGATGAGCTGTGGGTCCCACTTTCTGACTTCGATTTGACCAGGCATGCGTAATCTTCTATTTTAACTGCGTCTCCTCGATTTCCGCGTGTAATGGGAACAGTGGGGGGACGGTTCGTGCTTCATCTTCGCCACGTGTCGATGGCGATGTGCGCCATGCGTGTAGTAGGGTTTCTACTGGCCGTTGGATGGTATCTGTGATGAGGTTAAGTAGCAACATAGCTTCGGTAATTTCTCCATCTGCTTTCATTGTTCTTGCCTCCATCGCCATTGCTGCTGCTCTCTGCTTCTCTGCGCCCTTTCTCATTGCGGCGCTAGACCAGCTCTGTACCTTCCGCAGCTACTTCCTCCGCTCTCACCGCCATCAAAATATGGGTAATAAGAAGGGAGGCGCCGCCACTGGGTCCATGGCCGCCATTGCCACCACCAAGAAGAAGGGTGGCTCCGCCACTGTGGGCACCAGCGCCGCCGGCACTGGGAAGAAGAAGGGCGCTGGTATTCACGTCACCAATGGTGCTTGGCGATCGTCTATCATCAGGCCCGCCGAGCTGCAACTTCATCATCGAGATGGAGTTCTTCTGTCCGCAGAGGACAATCCACGAGTGCCCGACGAGGAGGTAATCCCATGTCCTCCTCCTGGTTTCTGGGTGATGTTCCTTGCTTTCATCATCCGTGGTCTTTCTCTGCCCCTGCATCCTTTCTTCACGAGCCTCCTTTGCTTCTACGGGCTCCAGCTGCATCAGCTGTCCCCAATTTCTATTCTTCATATCTCCTGCGTCATTACTCTTTGCGAGTGCTGGCTCGGAGTCGAGCCGCACTTTGGCCTCTTCAAGAGCCTTTTTAAGCTGAAACGCCAGTTAGCGTCTGGCTCTGTAGTCTACGATGTAGGAGGCTGTGGAATCCATGTCGACTCCTCCGTCACCTACTTTTCCATCAACCTCACCGCGTCCGTACAAGGGAGGAGGGACAAGTCGTTCTACATTCGCGACCAGAAGGCCGACAGAGAGCACTATGGACTTGCGCCCTTCGACCCCGCGGCGACTTGCAAGAGGAGGCGCTCCTGAAAGAATGTCATTATGCCCGGCGAGTCCGTGGAAACAGAAGTGCTGTATGAGCGTGTCTGCGACCTCGAAAGCCGCATAGGCAAGGAAGAAGGTAGCGCTGCCCTCATTCGCACCTAGTTGTGCCGCCCCGTTCAGCTCTGCAAGCCAGAGCGCATCCTATGTTCCGCTGGACCGTTGCTGATGATGTTACTTGCATGTCCGCCGAGGGCATTTCAGCGGGTGAAGTTGATAAGAGGGTGCGACTGGTCACCAAATACACTGTCTAGGAGGATCTCTCGGGTGAACCAGTCGTGCCTCCTTTCGATGCCTCTAATCCTCCTCCTGAGGTAGAATTATACCGTGAAGTAGTTTATGTTTTTGATTGCCTTTTATGATGCTTTGATATGCAATGTTGTATCTTCTAAATGCAAGACTAAAAGGTGTCTCCCAATTTGCCCCCTTGCCCCGAAGGGGTTATTCCTCGTGAAGTGCATGAAGATGACGAGTCGGAGTCGACCGTCCCACTTGAAGAGGAGGGATCCCCCGAGTCCAGTGACCCGGAAACCCGCAAGTATTCCCACAACGAGGATTTGGATGCTTCATCGCCGATGACGGCAGAAGCCCCTTTTGTCGTTGCAGTGGAGCCAATCCCCGCCGTTCCTGTGCGCTCCATGGATCCTCCTGCTCGGAAGAAGCTGCTACTGACAAAGGAGTCGGAGGAGTCGGAGGAGCAATCCTTCGACCTTCATAAATTTGACTGGTGAGTTTTCGACTTTGCCTTGGTTTCTTTTTTGCAGTTGCATTCTCTAAAGCTTTTGCTGGATGTGCTTGGTAGTCGAGCGGTGTCGTCGTCTTCTCGCGACGTCCAATTTGTGAAGGAATCTGGAGTCGCAGACTCCAAGGCCAAAGAAGAGGCCGAACGGTCTTTTTCCCATCCATTAGCGGCCCACTCCGGGCACAATTCTTTGAGTTCCCCGCATGCCGGGGAACATCAGATTGTTACCTGGACGACTGCGCGGCAGTCATCTTCGGAGTCTCTGGAGGACCACGTAAGCGTCCTTTTGTTTGTTTTGGCAGCCGAAAATATACTTGGTGTTGTTGCTGAACTTTGTTTTCGTCGAATGCAGCTCATCATGAAGGAGGCTGCTCGTCTGGTAGAGCAAGTACTGGACATGGGTCGACAGCATGCTCGACTGGATAATCGCCATCGCGTTGTTGAAGGTTAGTATTGCCTTTGTCTTTGTGTCGGTGAAGTGTCTTGATGCGATTGATAATATGTCCTCTCTTGCAGTTGAGCATAATGAACTTCTGCGCCATACTGCCTCACTTGAGAAGGCGCTTGTCGCGGCGGCGAAGAGTAGTGATGAGGCAATCACGGCCCTAGAGGAATCGCAATAACGCGAGGAGGACTTGCGTAAACGCGAAGAGGACTTGCGTTCCTCCAATGCCGAGAGGGAGAATTTGCTCGAGGAGCAGCTTTTCTCGATTGCTAAGTCCCTCTTAGGTATTCTTTCAGTTGAATTTTCTTTGCTTCTTGCTTCAATATCATGGTATTGTACTAACATTTTGCTGTATGTAGATGTTGGTGGCCTGAGTTTTGATGCCCAGGCCCTTCGTCGCGACGATGCATTGGTTGGTGCCGTCACCACAGTTGAAGACCGCAATGCTTCTCTTCAAGGGACGCTGTCGAAGGCCAAGAATGTGCTCAGTCGCATCCGCGAGGATTTGACTCCCAAGGCCGGGCTGATCGACAACCTTGGAGACCTAGTGGAATCCCTTGCTGGAGGTATTCCCACGGACTTCAAGAACTCGCAGCGTTCCGTCGGTGCCACCATGGCACTCACGATGGTGCAAGCCCATGGCGCGAAGATGGACCCGCCGCTGTTTCTGAGGCGATGCCTATCGATGCTGGAGGCCAACAGGTAGTGTTTGCTCCCTTTGCTGGTAGTTGCACTAAGTATGGTCCTCAACTCATCGAAACTCTCGCCAAGTATTCTGAGGAGCGGCAGCGAAGGCTACGGCATCTGGGGGTACCACTGACAAGTCTATGGTGTCGGAGACTGCCACGGATGCAATGAAGCCCCCGAAGCCTTAGTCTGTATATGTAATAGTTGTAGTGTGTAGCTTTTGTGTTGGAACAATGCTTTTGTGGAAGTGTCCCGATCGAGACTTTTGCTATGCTTGAATGCATCAATGCCTTCTTGTCAATGTATTCTTGGTCTCTTATTTTTCTTTTTCTTAGTTCGTGATAGGGTACGTCGAGTGGTTCTTCGAGTGGTCCTCATGATCCTACATCCACCAATGAAACCTTGACGCAGCCGCGCTCGAAGGTGTATGAGTTGTCCTTGCTTTCACGACTGCGCGATCGTGTTAAGCAGCTGGAGCGTGAGTTGCCCATCCTCCGCGGTAACGCGGATGTATGGAAGTCGAAGGCCGAGAAGGCTACCACCCGCGAGCAATATCTCTTGGAGGAGGTGGTGCGGCTGAGTGAACAGTTCAAATGTTAGCTTTCTGCCTTCTTATCTTTTCTTTTAGTCATCTGGGGCGATGCCCTGTCTTCACACTTTTCCCTTTTGCTTGATGTAGTTGTTAGTGCTCGTCATCAGTAGGATGAGAAAGACCGAATTGCCATTCGGATGAATGACCTGACCCAGGAGCAACTTCAGGCGAGTGGGTATTTTTGGGTGGACCATGATCGTGCGGTCGCCCTTGCAACCCTGCAGGATGGTGCTTCTCGAGTACTCCACTTTTTGAAGAAGGCGCAGTCGTGCCTTAGGCATATCTACCAAACGATGATTCCGTTGGACGTCGTCCCTTCAAGCATGTTGGCTCTTCTGGCGAAGTTCCAAGATCTGAGTGCAGTTCGCGAGTGTGTGTAATGACCCACAAGTATAGGGGGTGTATCGTAGTATTTTCGAGGGAAGTGAAACCCAATTTATTGATTCGACAGAAGGGGAGCCAAAGAATATTTATAAGCCTTAACAACTGAGTTATCAATTCAGATGCACCTGGAAACAATCTTGCTCACAACAGTTTATCAGTAGCAACAGATTTGTAGTAGGAGTAGTAAAGTAACAGCGACAATAAAGTAAAGACATCAGTAACAATAGCAGTAAATATTAGGATTCGAGTGCGCTAGGCATAGGGATGGATGGACGGGTGTTGCATGGACAAGACAATTCACGTAGGAATCAGAACATAGGGCAAATGCAGAAAAATAAGATAAAGCATACAAGTACTAGTTAATCCTAGGCATGTGTTCCATATATAGTCATACTTGCTCGCAATGAGAACTTGCACAACATCTTTTGTCTTGCCAGCCCATTTGCAGCGGGGCCTCAAGGGAACTACTGGTAATTAAGGTGCTCGTTTTAATAGAGTACCGGAGCAAAGCATTAACACTCCGTGAACACATGTGATCCTCACTTCAAAGCCATTCCCTCGGGTTATCCCGATTTCTGTCACTGCGGTGCCATTGGTTCCGGACAACGTGTGGATACAACTTGCAGGTAAGACCAAAAACAATACTATCATAATGAATCAATAACATGTTCAGATCTGAAATCATGGCACTCGGGTCCTAGTGACAAGCATTAAGCATAACAAGTAGCAACAAATTCATAAAGCACTAATAGAAGATACTAGGCACCATGACCTAACAATCTGATGCCATTACATGAACAATCTCATCCAATCCCTACCGTCCCCATAGCCTACAGCGGGGGATTACTCACTCATAGATGGGGGAAACATGGATGGTCAATGGAGAAGTGATGGTGATGATGATGGCGATGATCTCCTCCAATTCCCCGTCTCGGCAGGGTGCCAGAACAGTGTTTCTAGTGCTGTTTCGCGGAATCTGGTGATGGCGGTGGAGCGGAACTCCTTCTGGGAAAACGTCGAACCCCCTTGAGTTTATAGGTCAGAAGGCTTCTTATAGGCGAAGAGGAAGACCGAGGTGGTGTCTAGGGTGGCCAGACCACCCCTTGGCGTGGCCTGGGGTAGCCCGCGCGACCAGGTGGTGTGGCCTGGGCCCAGCCCTCCTCCGTCTCGTATTATGGCTCCGGGAGTCTTCTGGTGAAATAGGATTTTTGGCATATTTTCCGGGATTTTTCCTGATAGTTGATTTTCTGCACAAAAACTAGGCACCAAGGCATTTTTGCTGAAAACAGCGTCAGTCCGTGTTAGTTGCATCCAAATCACACAAGTTTAGAGGAGAAACAATAGCAAAAGTGTTCGAGAAAGTAGATACGTTTTGGACGTATCAACTCCCCCCAAGCTTAGCTTATTGCTTGTCCTCAAGCAATTCAGTTGAAAACTAAGTGCGATAAAAGAACTTTCACGAACACGTTTGCTTCATATGATGTATATATTCTCAGCATGTGATCAACTACTTAGACAATTCATAATAAATAGTATGCAACTAAGTTACTTAATAGGCAATGCAAGATATGAAGAGATTCCAACCTAAAAATAATAAGTAGCATGAAGTATAAACATAAGCAACATTACAATGCTCATAACAAGGTATGATAGAGTGGTATCTCGCTTGCCTTTGATTATGAATGCCAAGGCACCCTTGAAGTTCAGGTGAAGACTATAAGTAAAGATATCAAAGATACAAACATCAAAGTCATAACACAAATAATCAAGTAATGAGACAGGCACAAAGAATGACAACTATGCTCTCAAAAAGGTGCTCATAGAATAAGTGGAGACCCAACAAGGAAATGAAAAGGTTTTAGATAGTTTGAAAGGCTTCCAAATGCTGAAAGTATGGTACTCATTAGCTTTGAGCTCTCATTGCCCCTATCATAAGCATCTTTAATATGGTTAAGGTTAAGGTGAGGTCCAATCTGAGTTATATGCTTGACAGACTATAAACTGGAAATCCCATGTCCCTTGAGTACGAGGGATGCTCCTCATGCTACTCAACTTTAGTTACCGATAAGTTCTTGTCATCGTAAATACGTGTGTATCATAGAGAAACGCCAACGGGGTACCCCTTGCCTGATGATACGTAAGAATCCCCATATCAAAACGACAAGGCAAGTAGACAATGAGTATCTCAGCAATCTTCTTATTTACCATGGGAAAATGGTGCTTTTTTATCTCTTTCCTCTATTCACATACCTATTTTTTTCTCAATAACGATCTCTCTTTTTTTATAACAAGAATGCTTCATAGATATCATTATGGTTACGCTGCATGTTTCCACCATGACGGCATGGATTAGCCGGCGGCCCGGGCGTTTCTCTAACACACATACATAACTCCATGAACTTACAAGCTCCACTTTTATTTCACAGCGACCACATTGCTACGTCCAAAATGTATTTACTTTCCCAAACACTTTTGCTATTGTTTCTCCTCTAAACTTGTGTGATTTGAATGCAACTAATGCGGACTGACGCTATTTTTAGCAGAATTGCCCTGGTGTCTACTTTTTATGCAGAAAATCAACTATCAGGAAAAATCCTGGAAAATATGCCGAAAATGCTATTTCACCAGAAGACTCCAGGAGCCAGAATACGAGACGGAGGGGGGCTAGGCCCAGGCCACACCACCTGGCCTCGCGGGCAAGCCCAGGACACGCCAGGGGGTGGTCTGGCCGCCCAGACTCCCCCTCGCTCTCCCTCTTAGATTATAATTTGCCTTCTGACATAAAAACTCAGGGGGGTTCGACGTTTTTCCAGAAGGAGTTCCGCTCTGCCGCCACATCATCACCATCGCTTCTCCATCGACCATCCATGTTTCCCCCATCTATGAGTGAGTAATCCCCCGCTGTAGGCTATGGGGATGGTAGGGATTGGATGAGATTGTTCATGTAATGGCATCAGATTGTTAGGGCATGGTGCCTAGTATCTTCTATTAGTAGTTTATGACTTTGTTGCGACTTGTTATGCTTAATGCTTGTCACTAGGGCCCGAGTGCCATGATTTCAGATCTTAACATGTTATTGATTCATTATGATAGTATTGTTTATAGTCTTACCTGGAAGTTGTATACACACGTTGTTATCCGGAACCAATGGCCTCGAAGTGATAGAAATCGGGATAACTGGAGGGAATGGCTTTGATGTGAGGATCACATGTGTTCATGGAGTGTTAATGCTTTTCTCCGGTGCTCTATTAAAAGGAGCACCTTAATTGCCAGTAGTTCCCTTGAGGCCCCGCTGCAAATGCACTGGCAGGACAAAAGATGCTGCACAAGTTCTCATTGCGAGCACGTATGACTATATATGGAACACATGCCTAGGATTATCTAGTACTTGGATGCTTTATCTTATTTATATGCAATTGCCCTATGTTCTGATTGCTATGTGAATTGTCTTGTCCCTGCAACGCCCGTCCATCCATCCCTATGCCTACCGCACTCGAATCCTACTGCTTGCTGCTATTGTTACTGATGTCTTTACTTTACTTCTGCTGTTACTTTACTACTCCTATTACAAAACTATTGCTACTGATAAACTGCTGTGAGCAAGATTGTTTCCAGGTGCAGCTGATTTGACAACTCAGTTGTTAAGGCTTATAACCATTCTTTGGCTCCCCTTGTGTCGAAATAATAAATTGGGTTTCACTTCCCTCGAAAATACTTCTTTACACCCCCTATACTTGTTGCTCATCAATACTATTTTCTGGTGCCGTTGCTAGGGAGCATAGCTTTATTTATAAAGTTCACTTGGATTCTCTATTGTTCGCTGCTATCCATCCATCATGGGTAAGTCTCATGATGGCAAGGTTCCTATTTTACCATCCACTACAAGAAGAGGTACGGTTCTGAACACCTCTATTGCTCTTGATTCACCATCTATTATGAGTAAGCTCGTTACAACACCACATACACATGCTACACACACTGCTACTACTGCTGAATCTGAAACTTCTGATGCTTATGATGCTGCTTCTACTGTGTTTGATAAGAGTGGTTCATTAGGTCCTTTCCTAGATGCTACGATTGCTAGAACAATAGATGGGAATACTAAAACTCCTAATGAAGACACTACTACACCTGTTAGTTCACCTGAATCTAGTGAGAGTTATGACATTGAAGATGGTTATGTTGAGATGACCGATGAATTTATTAAAGAATGTAAAAACACCCATGATAGGACCGCTGCTAAGAGTCTCCTTGAGAGGCGTACTATTAGACCCAAATTGTCTCCTGTTGCTAAGTTTGCTGCTTCTCCCATAAACATTATAGATGAAGATTATGATTTCTCTCTCGACCTGTCTTACATAGCTATTGTCGAGAAAGAACCTTTTTGTGGGACTAAGAATGAAAGTGCGGTAGCACACATGAATGAACTTTCTACCATGAGTGGCTTGTTTTCCGATGATATTAAGATGCGTACTTACTTTGTTGCTAAGATTTTCCCCTTTTCACTGAAAGGAGAAGCTAAAACTTGCTTTAGTAATTTACCTCCTGGATCTATTGATAGCCCTTATTGCTTAATTAGTACTTTCCTGCAGAAATATTTTCCTCCTAGTGCTAGACATGCTATTTTGCAGGAACTTTTTGATTTTAAACAGGGAGAAAAAGAGGTATTACCCGAATCTTGGGAAAGGTTTTGTGATTTGATTCATGCACAGGCTGGAAGTCCATTACCTAAAAATGAGCTTCTTGATATATTTTATAATGGACTAACTGAAGAATCTAGGACATACCTAGATAGTTGTGCTGATTATGTTTTTAGCAATAGGACTCCAAAGGAAGCTAAGGAATTAATGGCAAAAATAAGCAAGAATTATTAAGAGTGGACTCCTCCTGAACCAGCTATACCTGAAATAATTATACCTGAACCAACTATTCCTGTGCCTATTCCAACATCAAATAAGAGGGGAGTTATTGAATTAAATGATGAAGTGATGAAGGAAGCTAAGAAATGTCTTAAGGAGAAGGGAATTAAAGCTGCAGATGTCAAGAATTTACCTCCTATAGAAGAATTATGTAACCCTATCCCCTACTCATCCACTATTGAGGTACACTCTTTTCAACACTTTTATGAAGGTGATATCCCTTACTCTAAATCTTCGGATCAATGCTTAGAAGAATTCAATATCTTTATTGTTAAGCAAGATAATTTTAATAAAAGGGTGCAAAATCATCTAATGGAGAACAGTAGAGCTATTGTTGAGTTGGAAGATATTGTGGAAAGAACATCTAATGATGTTAAAATGATTGTTAAACACTTTCAAATGGTTCAAACTCAAATCGATCAACTCGTTAAAGTGCAAAAAGACTTGCTAGTTAATGCTGCTAATGAAAAACATGCTTATGAAATTAGAACTAGAAGTGGTGCTGCTACCCATGATCCTCTTTATCCTGAGGGGCATCCCAAAAGAATTGAGCAGGATTATCAACAAGCTAAAAATAGTGGTTCTACTCGTAAGAAAATGAAAAAAGAAACATAAAACTGTTGTAGAACCCTCTGAACCTTCTATAGATCCTAATAGTATATCGATCTCTGATGCTGAAACTGAAAGTGGTAATGAAGAAAATGAAGTTCCTAATGAAGAAAAAGTTGAAGAAGAACCTAAAAACCACACTAAGAATACCAAATACACTAAAGAAGATTTTATTGCTAAGAAACATGGTAGTGAAGGAGAACCTTGGGTCCAAAAACCTATGCCTTTCCCTGATAAGAAACACAAGTCAAAGGAAGATGAACACTATAATAAGTTTTGTGAATGGATGAAACCTTTATTCCTGCAAATTCCTTTGACTGATGCTATGAAATTGCCTCCTTACTCAAAGTATATGAAGGATATTGTCTCGAATAAAAGGAAGATCCCTAATGAAGAAATTTCTACTTTGCTTGCTAATTATTCCTTTAATGGTAAGGTTCCTAAAAAATTTGGAGACCCTGGGATTCCAACTATCCCTTTCTCTATTAAGAATAGTTATGTTAGAACTGCTTTGTATGATTTGGGAGCTGGAGTTAGTGTTATGCCTTTCTCTCCCTATAAGAGGCTTCAACTAGAAAAATTAATACCAACTGATATATCTTTGCAAATGGCTGATAAATCTACCACTATTCCTGTTGGTATATGTGAGGATGTACATGTTCAAGTGGCTCATAATTGCTTGATATTAACTGATTTTGTTGTGCTTGAAATGCCTGAAGATGATAATATGTCTATTATTCTTGGGAGACCTTTTCTTAATACTGCAGGAGCTGTTATTAATTGTAATCAAGGAAAGGTAACTTTCAATGTTAATGACAAGGAACATACTGTCTATTTCCCCAAGAAGATTGAAAGGACTTATGGTTTGAATTCAATTGAACATGTTGAAGGCATTCAAGTTGGAGAAATATATTATCCCATACCAAGAGAAATATTTGAAACTATTATGATTGGGACCATTGCTATCAAGGTTGAAGTAACATAATCATTAGTGGAATACAAAGTTTTGTCTCATACGAAATTGTGTTGGTAACAAGACCTGATCAACCTTGTTAACAAAAGGATTTCGTTGAACAAAACAATGTTTTCACTATGATTATCTCTGTTTACTTATATTGCCATCCATTTTAGTTTTTGCTTTCATTTAGTTTTCTTTTTGTTGTTAGTTGCTTGCTTGTTAGAGTGTCTTAGAACTTCTGTAGTTCTAGCCTTGTTTTGTCATTGCATCTTTTTCAAAAAAAATCTGTCTCTCAGAAAATCATTCATCTATACTTGAAAAATGCCCAAAAATAAAGTGTCTCGAAAAATTCCAGAAAATTCATATTAAATTTTTACGTGAAAAAAGGGGCAGAGGAGTGCCTGGGAGGTACCAGGGGGACCCACAAGGCAGGCACACCACCTGGTGGCGCGGCCTGCCCTAGGTGGCGCCATGCCATGGCCTCCACTAACTCTCTCACCTGCCACTTTCTTCTCTCTCCCGAGTAAGCTTCAGCTCATTGCTCAAAATGGCATTCTTGCTGTGCTTGCTCTCGATTTTTTCGATCTCCTTGCTCAGCCCATCTTTCTTGCTGAAATTTGGAGCATTTGTTCCCTGGTATGTGACTCCTCCCCTTGTCCAAGTAGATTTGTGTTTAGTGGATTATATATTGAGTATTTTGCTGCTGTAGGTGACAGGTTATGATAGCTTGTAAGCTTGTTTGATGCTTAGAGATATAGTTTTGATGCATGTTTAGGCCTCTTACAAGTCCCTATGAGTAGAATCCTTCATTTTAATCACTTTGCAATCACTTGTTTAATAGGTGTTTAAATTTGAGAATAGAAGATGAATGAGCATCAACTAAACCAACATGAACTATGGGTGCCTGAGGTCATGAAGGTCCACCGGGAGGAGGAAGTTTTTCCTTCCATTTATCCATGTTCTGAGTTCATGAGAGCTGTGGGAATTCTCCAAGATTTCCACACTTTGGTTTCTAATGCAGGGTTAGAGCACTTTTTGGAAGATGAGCCTTGTCAATTTATGAAGCTAACCATGTCTGTGGTGCAGGACTTTCAATTTAGTCACTCTTTGCCTAACCCCATGGTCCACTACAAAATTTACAATATTGTTGTCGACCTTTCTCTTGATGACTTTTGTGCAGCTATTAAGGTACCTCAATGGGGATCATGTAGAAGGATTAAGGAGTGACCTGAACCACTCATGGATTTATACGCAGAAATTTTCGAAGGGAGCAGCTTCTCGGAGGAGAATGGGAAAATCAGTAACATTCACCTTCCCTCCATTCGTTACTTTGCCTACTTTGTTGCCAAGTGTGTTCTTGCTAGGAAAACTGCCAATAAGTTATCTCCATATGATCTAGCATTTATCTCTGCTGCTATTAAACGAGATAGGTCTTGCACCTTAGGTGCTTTGATAGCTTTCCATCTTGCTGCTAACCGTGAGAAAGGTGAAATTTGTGGGGGCCTCATTGCTTCTCGTTTACTAGCATTGAATGGCTTAGTGCCTCATCATCTAGACCTACAGTTCCCCATAGAAAGGCATGATTGTAATTCCATGATACAGCATAAATATGTTTCCTCGTGGGCTAGTTTGAATGAGTTGTATGAAATAACCTTTCTCAAAGCTGGTTGGAGAAAGAGCAAGCCCGAGCGTGTTGTTCTTTTGCCTGCACCTGTTTTGTTTAACCTTGATAACAGGGAAGGATGGTCCCTCACCCTGGAGGAGCTTGACGCGTACTTGGGAGAGCTCTCCCAACAGGAGTAGGATACTAGAAGGGAGGTCACGGATGATTCGGTCCAGCCCTCAAATGAGGGGGAGTCTTCATATCAGCAGCCTGCTTATGATTGGGGAGCTTCTTCTTCCCGCGGGCCCAACTACGACCATTCTTATCATGATCCTCCTGCTTGGAACCCTTACTCGTATGTGGATTGATACCCACTTAGGCCAAAATCCTAAGCTTGGGGGGAGGTACGCCGGCATCGCACTCATCTCCTTATCATGTTGCGTCTGTACTTTGTATATTCATGTTTCATTCTCTTTTTAGTTTTCATTCTTTCTTTTCTTTTGCTTTCTAAAACATAAAAAGACCAAAAATATTTCTCTTGTTTCTCTTTGGTTTGCTTCTCCTTCTTTTTGCCTTGGTTTGTTTTTCCCTTTTTTCTTTGTTTGAACTATTCGACAAACCCAAAAAGATTTTGCTTTCTTGTTTTTCCCTTTTTCCTTCTTGTTTAAAAATCGAAAACACCAAAAATATTTGTCGTTCTTCTTTGTTTTTGTGAGTTTGCTACAGGGTTCAGCAGTTCTCAGTGGGATTTGGTTTCGTATTATTATTCAAGCCACACAAGTGAAGAGCAATAATGAGGATTAATGACAACTTGAGGCGTGGTAAGAGGCTGGTAACGAACTCTATTTGTTTTCATTTTGTACATATACTCATCATTGTGGGCATGCTTAGCCTATTCGTGTAGGGTGTATGTTATCTTTGGATGCTTAATAGTTCTTGCTTTCGTATGATTAGTTCTAGCTTGCTAATAGTTTGTAGCATGTTTTATGAATGTTTGCTTGCATTACTCTATTCATAACTTGGTATGACACCGTGGTATCCTCCTCTGAATGTTTCATTTGAATTGACTTGGCACATGCTCACGCGTGCACATGACCGAAATAATCAGTTAAGCCTCGATGAATTATTTTGCCTTGAGGATGTTGAATCACTTTCATGCCATGTTTAGTCATGTTTTGTTGCAAGCATGATTATGACAGCTATTTCTCTCTCGTTTGTCGCTCCCTTACTATTGCTAGCCTTCACTTTCACTGAGTATGTTTTACTCATGTTTCCAACTCCCTAAAACCAAACATTGCGAAAGTGTCCACCATACCTAGCTATTAGCATCATTTGCTACTTCCGTGCATATTCAATATGCCTTGTTTTCTTCCAAATAAAATGTTTGCTTGTATGAGAAAGTTGGTTAGTAAAGCTCTCACGAACTTGATGGCACAATTTATTTTCTGCACTTAATAAACCTAAACCATTGTGACTGTCCATGAAAGTTATATGCTTGCAAATTATAGGCTGGGGATTAGCATAACCGTGCTGTCACGGGGAACGCTTTCAACACTTGTAAATATATACCTAGTTGCTACCATGCTCTTTTGTTTGCGGATGTCTGATGACCCACAAGTATAGGGGGTGTATCATAGTATTTTCGAGGGAAGTGAAACATACTCAGTGAAGGTGAAGGATAGTAATAGTAAGGGAGCAACAAACGAGAGAGCAATAGTTGTCATAATCATGCTTGCAAGAAAACAGGACTAATCATGGCATGAAAGTGATTCAAGACCCTCAAGGCAAAATAATTCATCCAGGCTTAACTGATTATTTCAACCATATGCATGCGTGATCATGTGCCAAGTCAATTCAAATGAAACATTCAGAGGAGGATACCACGGTGTCATACCAAGTTATGAATAGAGTAATGCAAGCAAACATTCATAAGACATGCTACATACTATTAGCAAGCTAGAACTAATCATATGAAACGAAGAACTACTAAGCATCCATAAATAACATACACCCTATATGAACATACTAAGCATGCCCACAATGATGAGTATATGTACAAAAATGAAAACAAATAGAGTTCGTTACCAGCCTCTTACCACACCTCAAGTTGTCATTAATCCTCATTATTGATCTTCACTTGTGTGGCTTGAATAATAATATGAAACCAAATCCCAATGAGGACTGCTGAACCCTACAACAAACTCACAATACCAAAGAAGAACAACAAATATTTTTGCTGTTTTCGAATTTTTTAAAAGCAACAACCAAAAAGGAAGAACAAGCAAAGCAAAATCTATTTGGGTTTTTCGAATAGTTCAAACAAAGAAAAAAGGAAAAGAAGGAGCAAACCAAGGCAAAAAGAAAAAGAAGAAAAATTAAAGAGAAACAAAAGAAATATTTTTGGTTTTTTGTGTTTTAGAAAGCAAAAACAAAGAAAGAACAAAAACTAAAAAGACAACGGAACATGAATATACAAAGTACCGACGCAAAATGATATGGAGATGAGTGCGATGTCGGCGTACCTCCCCCCAAGATTAGGCTTTTGGCCTAAGTGGGTGTCACTCCCAAGCTGGCCAGGATGAAGTGTCACCGTGGTATGACGAGAAGGTACCCTCGTCCTAGTGCGCAGAGTAATCGTAGGAGGGCACATCCTCCTGGTGCTGCTCGTGGAAACCCAACAAGCGGAGCTGCTCGTCCACCTCCTCCTTAGTGCGCGACCACGGTCTCCTGTGAACACTAAACAAAGTAGATTGTGGCAAAGGGATCTCCCTCTCATCCCTGTTAGTAAACAACATCCTATATACTAGACTGTCCAAATCAGAATGAGCAGTGACAAAGTGATGAGTTGTCATAGCAACAAGGTCAAGGATTTGTGGCGCTAATATAGTATCATTGGGATCCACTGGAAGCCCTAATGCATTTACCATACGTGAGGCAATGATGCCCCCATAGATAGGACCCCTAGGAGCTAGGCAGCAAGCAATAAGCGAGCCAAGGTTGTACCGAGTGTCATTGTTAAGCGCAACAACAAGGAAGGCTAAATGATAGTTGGAGATATTACTCGTATTCTCCCTACCAAGAACGCTAGTAGGAAGATAATATGCAAAGTATCTAAGAGCAGGGAGTTGGATGTTTCTTATCTTTCTGCGCTGAGCCATGCAGTCATCATCATTAGTCACCCCTCGGTAAAGTTCCAGCAAATTAGCGGGTCTCCCTTGAATCTTCTTCATGGTCCCTGTCATACTCACACCTACAATACTACAAAATCTTTCCAAAGGCATGGTAAAGGGAAGATTATAAATTTTGAAAGAGACAGTTGACTGATAGGGCATGTTAGTAAACACAAAACTCTCAACAAAAGTCTTGGTGATCATAGCGTATTGCTCACTCTCATCTTGCATATATGAGGTCAAACCAACCCTCTCAATCAGCAGCAAGAAATCATCAAGAATCCCTAAAGCTTGTAAGAAAGTAAAACAAGGAAAAGTGGATGGGTGAGCATCCCCATCATCTCCTTCATTACCAATACGAGTTGCAATGAGTTCTTCGTTGTATGATGGCCTGAACTGAGAGGCTGATCTTGAGGGCCTTGACCTCCCAGGTGCATCCCTCTCAAATATCTCTCCAAAAGTATGGTTGTTCGTGCTTCATATTCTGAAATTTAAACACTTATTAAACAAGTGATTGCAAAGTGAATATAATGAAGGGCACTACTCATAGGGACTTGTAAGAGGCCTAAACATGCATCAATACTATATCTCTAAGCGTCAAACAAGCTTACAAGCTCTCATAACCAGCCACCTACAGCAGCAAAATACTCAAGATAAAATACACTAAAGACAAATCTACTTGGACAAGTGGAGGAGTCACATACCGGAGAACAAATGCTCCAAATTTCAGCACCAAAGATGGGCTGAGCAAGGAGATCGAAAAATCGAGTGTAAGCACAACAAGAACATGATTTTGAGCAATGAACTGGAGTTCACTCGGGAGAGAGAAGAAAGTGGCAAGTGAGAGAGTGAGTGGAGGGCCAGGGGTGGCCCACACCATGGCATGGCGCCACCTTGGGCAGGCCGTGCCACCAGGTGGTGAGCCTACTTGGTGGGACCCCTTGGGTCACTCCAAGTACTCCTCTGCCCCTTTTTTCACGTAAAAATTTAATATGAATTTTCTGGAATTTTTCGAGACACTTTATTTTTGGGCATTTTTCAGGCCTAGATGAATGATTTTCTGACAGAAAAAGATTTTCTGGAATGATGCAATGACAAAACAAGGCTAGAACTACAGAAGTTATAAGACACTCTAATATGCAAGCAACTAACAATAGAAAAGAGAACTAAACAAAAGCAAAAATTAAATGGATAGAATAGAAGTAAACAGAGATAATCACGGTGAAAACATTGTTTTGTTCAATGAAATCCTTTTGTTAACAAGGTTGATCAGGTCTTGTTACCAAAACAATTTCATATGAGACAAAACTTTGTATTCCACTAATGATTATGTTACCTCAACCTTGATAGCAATGGTCCCAATCATAATAGCTTCAAATTTTTCTCTTGGTATGGGACAATATATTTCTCCAAATTGAATACCCTCAACATGTTCAATTGAATTCAAACCATATGTCCTATCAATCTTCTTGGGAAAATAGACAGTATGATCCTTGTCATTAACATTGAAAGTCACCTTTCCTTGATTACAATTAATAACAACTCCTGCAGTATTAAGAAAAGGTCTACCAAGAATAATAGACCTATTATCATCTTCAGGCATTTCAAGCACAACAAAATCAGTTAATATCAAGCAATTATGAGCCACTTGAATAGGTACATCCTCACATATACAAACAGGAATAGTGGTAGATTTATCAGCCATTAGCAAACATATATCAGTTGGTATTAATTTTTCCATTCGAAGGCTCTTACAGAGAGAGAAAGGTATAACACTAACTCCAGCTCCCAAATCTCACAAAGCAGTTCTAACATAATAGAATCCCTAGGGATAGTTGGAATCCCTAGGTCCCCAAGTTTCTTTGGAACCTTACCATTTAAGGAATAATAGATCAAGGGATAGTTGGAATCCCTAGGTCAAGGGATAGTTGGAATCCCTAGGTCCCCAAGTTTCTTTGGAACCTTACCATTTAAGGAATAATTAGCAAGCAAAGTAGAAATTTCTTCATTAGGGATCTTACTTTTATTTGAGACAGTATCCTTCATATACTTTGAGTAAGGAGGCAATTTAATAGCATTAGTCAAAGGAATTTGCAAGAATAAAGGTTTCATCCACTCACAAAACTTATTATAGTGTTCATCTTCCTTTGACTTGTGTTTCTTATCAGGGAAGGGAAGAGGTTTTTGGACCCAAGGCTCTCTTTCACTACCATGTTTCTTAGCAATAAAATCTTCTTTAGTGTATTTAGTATTCATAGTGTGTCGTTCAGGTTCTTCTTCAACTTTTTCCTTGTCAGGAACATCATTTTCTTCATTACCACTTTCAATTTCAGCATCAGAGATAGATATACTATTAGGATCTATAGTAGGTTCAGGAGATTCAATAATAGTTTTATGTTTCTTTTTCCTTTTATTAGGAGAAGTACCACTATTTTTAATTTGTTGAGAATCCTGCCAATTCTTTTGGGATGCCCCTTAGGGTATAGAGGATCCTGGGTAGGAGCACTACGTCTAGTTCTAATTTCACAAGCACGTTTTTCTTATCAGCATTAACTAGCAAGTCTTTCTGCACTATAATGAGTTGATATATTTGAGTTTGAACCATTTGAAAGTGTTTAACAATCATTTTAACATCATTAGAGGTTCTTTCCATAATATCTTTTAGCTCAACAATAGCTCTAGTGTTTTCCATTAGATGATTTTGCACCCTTTTATTGAAATTATCTTGCTTGACAATGAAAATATCAAATTCTTCTAAGGGATATCACCTTCATCGAAGTGTTGGAGAGAGTGTACCTCAATGGTGGATGAATAGGGAATAGGCTTACATAATTCTTCTATAGGAGGTAAATTCTTGACATCCGCAGCTTTAATTCCCTTTTCCTTAAGACATTTCTTAGCTTCCTACATCACTTCATCATGTAATTCAATAACTCCCCTCTTCTTTGTTGTTGGAATAGGTACCGGTATAGTTGGTTCAGGTATAATTACTTCAGGTATAGTTGGTTCCGGAGGATTCCAATCTTCATAATTCCTGCTTATTTTAGCCATTAATTCCTCTGCTCCCTTGGGAGTCCTATTCCTGAAAACACAATCAACACAACTTCTAGGTATGTCCTAGATTCTTCATTTAGTCCATTATAAAATAAATCAAGAAGCTCATTCTTAGGTAATGGACTTCTAGCCTCTTCATGAATCAAAGCACAAAACCTTGCCCATGATTCAGGCAATATCTATTTTTCTCCCTGTTTAAAATTAAAATGTTCCCACAAAATAGCATGTCTAGCACTAGGAGGAAAATATTTTTGCAGGAAAGTACTAATCAAGCAACCAAGGCTATCAATAGACCCAGGAGGTAAATTACTAAACCAAGTTTTAGCTTCTCCTTTTAGCGAAAAGGGGAAAATCTTAGTAACAAAGTAAGTACGCATCTTAATATCATCAGAAAACAAGCCACTCATGGTTGAAAGCTCATTCATATGTGCTACCGCACTTTCATTCTTAGTCCCACAAAAAGGTTTTTTCTCAACAATAGCTATGTAAGATAGATCGAGAGAGAAATCATAGTCTTTATCTTTAATGTTTATGGGAGAAGCGACAACTTTAGCAAGAGACAATTTGGGTCTAATAGTACGCCTCTCAAGGAGACTCTTAGCAGCGCTCCTATCATGGGTGTTTTTACATTCATTAATAAATTCATCGGTCATCTCAACATAACCGTCTTCAATATCATAGCTCTCACTAGACTCAGGTGAACTAACAGGTGTAGTAGTGTCTTCATTAGGAGTTTCAGTATTTCCAGCTATAGCTCTAGCAATCGTAGCATCTAGGAAAGAACCTAATGAACCACTCTTATCAAGCACAGTAGAAGCAGCATCATAAGCATCAGAAGTTTCAGATTCAGCAGTAGTAGCAGTGTGTGTAGCATGTGTGCGTGGTAGTGTAACGAGCTTACTCATAACAGATGGTGAATCAAGAGCAACAGAGGTGTTCAGATCCGTACCTCTTCTTGTAGTGGATGGTAAAATAGGAACCTTACCATCACGAGACTTACCCATGATGGATGGATAGCAGCGAACAATAGAGGATCTAGTGAACTTAATAAATAAAGCTATGCTCCCCGGCAACGGCGCTAGAAAATAGTCTTGATGACCCACAAGTATAGGGGGTGTCTGGTAATATTGTCGAGGGAAGTGAAACCCAATTTATTGATTCGACACAAGGGGAGCCAAAGAATATTTATAAGCCTTAACAACTGAGTTGTCAATTCAGCTGCACCTGGAAACAATCTTGCTCGCAGTAGTTTATCAGTAGCAACAGTTTTGTAGTAGGAGTAGTAAAGTAACAGCGGCAGTAAAGTAAAGACAGCAGTAACAATAGCAGTAAACAGTAGGATTCGAGTGCGGTAGGCATAGGGATGGATGGACGGGTGTTGCATGGACAAGACAATTCACATAGCAATCAGAACATAGGGCAATTGCGGATAAATAAGATAAAGCATCCAAGTACTACATAATCCTAGGCATGTGTTCCATATATAGTCATACGTGCTCGCAATGAGAACTTGCACAACATATTTTGTCTTGCCAGCCCGTTTGCAGCAGGGCCTCAAGGGAACTACTAGCAATTAAGGTGATCCTTTGAATAGAGCACTGGAGCAAAGCATTAACACTCCGTGAACACATGTGATCCTCACATCAAAGCCATTCCCTCTGGTTATCCCGATTTCTGTCACTTCGGGGCCATTGGTTCCGGACAACAACGTGTGTATAAAACTTGCAGGTAAGACCAGAAACAATACTATCATAATGAATCAATAACATGTTCAGATCTGAAATCATAGCACTCGGGCCCTAGTGATAAGCATTAAGCATAACAAGTAGCAACAAAGTCATAAAGCACTAATAGAAGATACTAGGCACCATGCCCTAACAATCTGATTCCATTACATGAACGATCTCATCCAATCCCTACCATCCCCATAGCCTACAGCGGGGGATTACTCACTCATAGATGGGGGAAACATGGATGGTCGATGGAGAAGCGATGGTGATGATGATGGCGGTGATCTCCTCCAATTCTCCGTCCTGGCAGGGTGCTAGAACGGAGTTTCTGGTGCTGTTTCGTGGAATCTGGTGGTGGTGGCGGAGCGGAACTCCTTATAGAAAAACGTCGAACCCCCCTGAGTTTTTAGGTCAGAAGGCTTCTTATAGGCGAAGAGGGAGACTGACGGGGTGTCTAGGGCGGCCAGACCACCCCCTTGGCACGGCCTGGGCTAGCCCGCATGGCCAGATGGTGTGGCCTAGGCCCAGCCCTCCTCCGTTTCGTATTCTTGCTCTAGGAGTCTTCTAGTGAAATAGGATTTTGGCATATTTTTCGGGATTTTTCCTGATAGTTGATTTTCTGCAAACAAACTAGACACCAAGGCAATTCTTTTGAAAATAGTGTTAGTCCGTGTTAGTTGCATCCAAATCACACAAGTTTAGAGGAGAAAGAATATCAAGTGTCCGGGAAAGTAGATACGTTTTGGACGTTTCAGTGTGCGGCAATAGTTAGTGGCTGGTGCCAAGGCTGCTTTGGCGTTGGTGCGACTACATAGGCCAGATGTAGACATTGCAGCTGTTGTCGCTGGGCCGCCACCTCCGCCATAAGGTATGACTTGGAACATGGTTCCGCACTACCAAGCAGTTGATTGCTCAGCAGAAGAAATTGTCGTCTTCTTTGAGGAACAAATGAACGTTCTCCTGTTGCTATAGTAGTATGACTTGTATCCTTCAGATGATTGTAAAAGTGTTGTAAAGTTTATACAAATATGTTGGATGTAATGAATACGCATTGATGTGTGGAAAGCTTGTTAGCTATGTATATTTTCGAGTGCGTTGCACACTGCGATTCCTTTTCGTTAGCCTGACATGTGTTTATCTGAACACCTTGACAACCAGTCAGGTGCGTTGCAGCTGGGTTGGTGTGTGTCAAGGGTTCGATTAGTGCGTCAGCTACTCACGATATCGCGATAAGTTCGTAGAACGGGTGTGTAAAGGGTGGCGCAGCCCCCGAGTAATAAGATTGCGAGAAAATAATGGAAGACACAGGGTTTTTGGGGACACTTAGCTTTATTTATTGGCAAAATAGTACTAGGTACAATGTGTGGCTAAGTAGCCTGGGTGAATAGCCTTATTTGTAAATGTAAAAAACCGACTAAGTGTAGAAGCGACGTAGCTGCGCGACGTTCCAGGGGTTGGAGTATGTGACTCCTGTCTCGAAATCTTTGAGACGATAGGTGCCACCTGGGATTACTTCTGTAATCACTTAAGGTCCTTTCCAAGGGGACTCGAGCTTGAGATGCCCTTCTTGCTTCAGTCGCAGGACCAGGTCACCTTCGACGAAGGATCTGGGGCGTAGCCTTCTGCTGTGGTGGCTGCGGAGATTTTGCTGGTAGATCGTTGATCTCTCCACTGCGATTTCTCGTGCTTCGTCGAGGAGGTCGACAAAGTCTTCGAGTGCGAGAGTAGATTCCTGCTCGTTGTATGCGACCACCCGTGGGGCTTTGTAGCGTACTTCTGCGGGTAATACCGCTTCAGCGCCGTGCACCATGAAGAACGGGGTGTATCCCGTGGCGCTGTTTGGAGTTGTCCGCAGGCTCCAGAGTACGGATTGCAGCTCGTCTGGCCAACATCCAGCAGCTTGTTTGAGTGGTCGGAGGAGTCGTTTCTTGATTCCGCTGCAGACGAGGCTGTTGGCCTTTTCGACTTGACCGTTGGGTCCCAGGTTTTCGCAAAATCCCTGGAACTCCTTGGAGGTGATGTTTGTCCCATTGTCCATAATGATGCTATGTGGCACTCCAAAGCGATAGACGATGGACTCGAAGAACTTGACAGTGTTGGCTCCTGATTGGTTTATCACTGGCATGGCCTCGATCGACTTGGTGAATTTGTCGACTGCAACCAAGAGGTATACGTAACCTCCTCGTGAGGTTTTTGGGAGCTTGCCGACCATGTCGAGTCCCCATTGCGCGAAGGGCCAAGCCAATGGTATTGGCCAGAGTTCCGCGCCAGGTGCATGCGGTTTTTCCGCGAATCGCTGGCAAGCGTTGCAGCGCTGGACGTTGTCCTTGGCATCACGCATGGCCGTGGGCCAGTAGAATCCATCTCGTAGAGCTTTTGCGACGAGGGCACGACTACCAGCATGGTGCCCGCAGTTCCCTTGGTGGATATCGAGGAGGACGGCCCTTCCGTCCCTGTTGGAGATGCATCGTTGGAGTACTCCTGTGATGCTGCGCATGAATAGTTCGCCGTTGATGACGGCGAATGCCTTGGATCATTGCAGAATGTGTCGTGCGTCAGTCGGGTCCTCAGGCAGCCTCTTGCTAAGAAGATATGTGATGTAGGGTTGAGTCCAGGATGGCTCGATCATCATGACGCTCATTGGTCCTTCGAGTCCTTTGTCGAGCTCCAGGTCTTTGAGTGCCATTGGCTCATTGGGTAGCGTAGCTCCCGAGTCCGTTGACGCGCTTGCTTTCTTCTCTGTAGCCTTTGGTTTGATGGAGCGTTCGTAGATACGCTCGAGAAATACCCCAGGTGGTATGGGGGCACAGGTGGAGCCAATGTTGGCGAGTGTGTCCGCCTCTTCGTTGCTTTCGCGGCCTACGCGCTGCAGCTCACAGCCGTCGAAATCCCCTTCGAGTGTGTCGTAGAGGTCGCGGTAGGCGATCATGTTGTCGCTCAGTGCGTTGCACTCTTGCATTGTTTGGTTCCCCACCAGTTTGGAGTCGCCGAGCCTCTTGGCTCTACAGGCTTTCGCCATCCGCATCCCATGGAGTAGGGACTCGTTTTCAGCTTCATTATTTGAGGCCATGAACTGCATCCGTAGAATGTATTTCAGCTTGTCTCCCTAGGGCGATGTCAGTATGACACCTACGCCGGCCCCGTCCTTTTGTTTGGACCCATCAAAGTGCATTGTCTAGAGATAAGACATATCTGGCTTTTCGGGGAGCTGGCTCTCCATCTAGTGCACGAGGAAATCAGGGAGGACTTGCGACTTGATCGCGTCGCGCTTTTCATATGTGATGTCTCGTGGAGACAGTTCGATTCCCCAAAGTGCGACCCGTCCGGTGGCATCAGGGTTGTTGAGGATATATCCGAGCGGGGCGTCATTGACCACCACGATTGGGTGCTCCTGGAAGTAAAGCGCAGTCGCCTAGCTGTCATGAAGACGTCGTACGCCAGCTTCTGGTAGTGCGGGTATCGTTGTTTTGTTGGCGTGAGCACCTCTCTGAGGTAGTAGACTGGGCGCTGGACCCCGTGGACCTTATTTTCCTCGGCTCGTTCTACCACGAGCACCATGCTGACCACCTGGTTGGTGGCGGAGATGTAGAGTAGCAGTGGCTCCTTTTCGCGAGGCATCACTAGTACTGGCGAGGTGGATAGTAGACGTTTAAGGTCTTCGAATCCTTATTTTTCTTCGTCTGTCTACTCGAACTTGTCAGTCTTGCGGAGAAGTTGGTAGAAGGGCAGTGTTTTTTCGCCCATTCGACTGATGAATCGACTGAGCGCCGCGATTCACCCAGCCAGCTGTGGAACGCCTCTTACGTTCTTCGGCTTCTCCATGGCCAATATGGATTTTATTTTCTTTGGTTTTCTTCGATCCCTCTCGTGGAGATGAGATACCCGAGTAATTACCCAGATGGTACGCCGAAGGCGCATTTGTCCAGATTGAGCTTGATCCGGTAGCGGTCTAGGTTGGCGAAGGTTTCACGTAGATCGTCGATTAGCGAGGCTTCCTCTTTTGTTTTGATGACGATGTCGTCAACGTAGACTTGGATGTTGCGACCAAGTTGGTTCTTGAGGCAGGCCTGCATGCACCGTTGATAGGTATAGCTCCTGCATTTTTTTAGCTCGAAGGGCATGGTGTTGTAGCAGAATACACCGAATGGCGTCGTGAACGCCGTTTTCTCTTGGTTCTCCTCCTTCATTCGAATCTGATTGTAGCCTAAGTAGGCGTCGAGGAAATAGAGACGTTCACATCCTGTGGTGGAGTCGATGATTTGGTCGATTCGCGGCAGCATGAAGTGATCCTTTGGGCAGTGCTTATTCAGGGAGGTGAAGTCCACGCACATCCGCAGGGTATCCATATCTTTTTTGGGCACCAGCACTGTATTAGCGAGCCAAGTGCTTTCCTTGATCTCGCCTATGAAGTTTGCGTCGAGGAATCTATTAATCTCTATTCCGACCACTTTTGTTCTTGGTTCAGACAGTCGCCGTATTGTCTGCTTGACTGGTCATGCGTCTGGATTTACGTTGAGTGCATGCTCGGCAAATTCCCTGGGAACCCCTGGCATATCCGCTGGACACCAGGCGAAGATTTCCCAGTGCTCACGGAGGAATTCGATGAGCGCGAGTTCCTATGTGGAACTCAAGTTGTTGGCAATGAGGGCCATCTTGGTAGGGTCCATTGGGTGGACCTGGACTTTCTTCGTGTGCACCGACGAGTCGAAGGATAGGTTGGGTGAACTTGGCCTGCTCAGGGGAGGCAGACTGTTGTCTGTCGACTCCTTCAATCTTGCGAGCTCCTCCTGCATGCTGAAGGAGTGGGAGATTCTGTTGAATTTCCTGTCGCAGCTGTCGGACCTTTACAAGCTTCCATTGATTGTAATTAAGCTGTTTGGACCTGGCATCTTCATCTGCAGGTAGGTGTAATGTGGCACTGCCATGAACCTCGCGAACGCGACATGTCAGAGGATGCAGTGATATTCTGAAGGCCAGTCGATGACTTCGAAGTCGATGCGTTTGCACCTTTTCGGCGTGCCGAAGATGACGTCGAGGTTGATTTTTCCCAGGGGATATATGCCCTTGCCTGGGACGATGCCGTGGAACGTCGTGTCTGACACCTCCAGACATGCCAGAGGGATCCTCATGCATGCAAGGTACTCGCGAACATGAGGTTGATGTCGCTTCCGCCGTCCATGAAGACGCGACTCATGTCAAAGCCTCCGATCTGCGCCTCGAGTACAAGGGGACAGTGGCCTAGACGAGGGACTTGGCGCGGATGATCGCGCTTGTCGAAGGTGATGCAGGAGTTTATTTCACTAAGGTACTCAATGGTGGAGGGCGGGGAATTTGTCGCCAAGTTGACTTGGCGAGTGATGGCCTTCTGCACTCGATTTGAGGGGTGTCCTTTTTGGATCATCATGTTGCCTACGGCCCGAGGGTACGGCTCGCCTCCATGGTGCTGGACTGGCACAGCCGCGGGTGGTGGTGGAGCAGCTCCGTGAGAATATCAATTTGCGGCCCAAAAGTTGGGGTGTCCAGGCAACACGGTACCCAAGTTCCCTAAAATCATCCACGATGACTACAGTTGGTGTGCCAAATACTCAAAGGGTCTTTTTCGGCACGAATTCAACTTTATGTTTCAATACAAAAAATCAGCCTAACGGCTGTCAAGTTGGCCCCCCTGTCAGTTCTCGCCGTTATGTCGCTCATGTCACTCCTGTCGCTTAGGTGTCAATTAGGCTTGCAGCGTTGGCGCTGCATCCATTACGCGTCTTCTTCTTCCTCGGAGCAGCAACCCGTGGGGCGTCACAGCCATGGCGCGAAGCTGGGACATGGACGAACCTACTCAGCCTAGCTCCCCTCCCTGTAGGCTTGCAGCATTGGCGCCTGCATCCATTGCGCATCTTCTTCCCCGGAGCAGCAATCTGTGGTCGCGGCCATGGCGCAGAGCTCGGACGTGCCGAAGCTGCTCGGCTCCGCTCTCGTCCCTATCTCGAGTCGGAGCTCGCCCTCACCATGGATGCACCAATGGCACGGTCGGGGACGAGAATTGGTTCCCGGTGAGATCTATCACCTTGTTGACCATGCTCGATTCTGTTTTCCTCCTCTAGAATCCGAGCTCGCCATCGCCGTGGTTGCACCCGCACCAATTCTGCCACCTCTGCCAAGGTCTCTGTGGTAGCTCAAGTTCTGGGGCTCTCCAAGTTCTGCCATGTTGGGCATGTAAGTGTTGTTGTATGTTAAACTAGCAAATCTCTTTTGTTCAAATCTCTTGGGCTGTACCAACTTTATTGTGTTTAATTATGAAAGAAAAAATATAAATGATTTCTCTCAATTTCTCGCATAGAAAAATGCACAGCAAATTTGATATTCTCGCAGGAACTGGCCCCACTTGTTGAACCGGCGGCACTGCCACGATCTCCACGTAACCACGGTGAGTTCTCGAACTGAAAGTTGCATTTACCACGTTTTTTCTGCAGTCATTCCTCTTCCTCAGTCATTCCTCTGCAGTTTGTGGGGCTAGACTTGGAGTACACCCGTGCAAATAAGCGAAAAAATCCTTCAGAAGAGATCGCTGTCGTGCAAATCGCCATACATGAGTAGGTCCTCGTTTACCACTTCTGCAGGTATGTGAAATTTAAATTTGAGATCACCACTTCTGCATCCCTTGTTCCCTTACATCCCTAGAACCATCTAAGTGCAAGTGTAAACCAACTGAGATGCATTGTCTGGCTCTGGTCAAGTTCTTGTGTAGGAAAGGGATAACTTTCACTAGCGTGGATATCACAAATGACACAACTATGCTTTCTCGTGCGTTGATAAAAATCCCAGAGGGGCACCACATCGACATCCAAAATCTATACAAGATAAAATCATACCCAGCGAAGGATGGCATGGGTGATCTGGCAGCAGAAATCATCGATAAATCCTATGAAAAACTAAAGAAATTGAAGTGACGATCACGACTACTTGGAGTGGAAGCCGATGAGCGAGGTGCGCCTCGAGTATGCAGCCAGAGATGCCTACATGTCGTACGAGTTGTACAGTAAGCTCATTACCATGAAAGATGGGATGGTTAAGGCGGGGTTTTTCACGAGAGACCTATGCCCTGGTTGCAAGCTAGCCCACGAGAAGAAGCGCGAGGAGGACAGAAAGCGGTTTCAGGATGAGCAGGGATCTTGGGACGGTGGCGACATCAAGTCAAGGATGACAACAAGTGGTGGTGATGCATTATGTGTTTGAACTAGATTTTAGTTTCTAGTTTATTATGTGTGTGATACATTTAGTTACTTCAATACAAAATTTTGACCAATTTAACTTGTTGATGTATTTCTTGACAATTATAATATAATCGAGCACTAGAAATATTTTGTAGTGTGCATGACCATCCTCAGTAAATATAATTGAACACTAGAAACTTTAAGGCACTCCATATGAAGGAGTATATTAATATAGAAGGTTCACCAGAGACACCACGGATATATTATCTTACATGACACACACAGGTAATGTGGCGCCCGCCAAAAACCACTACTAGAAAATCGCGATGTTTTTGTGCATTGCATCATCATGACCGCATGCTCATGTCATCATGCCACATTGCATTTGAGCATCGTCATCATCATGCATATGTTTTGTCTAAAACTATTTTCGAAAAGCCTAGTTTTGTTTTCTAAATATCCCCGTCTTCTTTTCAAATTTTAAAACCGGGCTTCTCCGGATATTTTTGTTTTGTCTAAAAACGGTTTACAAAATACTTTTATAAAATAAATAAAAAGTTAGATTATTTTTAGGAGGCAGCCCGCCAAGCCCGAAAGCCCGGCCGGCCACCTCCAAACCCTAAAAACTAATCCTATCCTATCCTACCTACCCCAGCCTCACCACTCCCTCCACCCCGCCGCCACCTTTCCTCAAACCCCCACCGCCAGCCTGCCTGCACCTGGCCCCACCTGGCGCACGTCACCACGCCGCTTTGCCCACCACCTGCCGCCACCGATCGTTTCTCCCGCCCACCACCTGCCGCTCTCGCCCACCAACCCCCGCCAACGCCTGCTCCCACCTGGCCCCATTCCCACGCGGCGGACACACACCCCACACACAACACACACACACACAACGCACGCACGCAACACGCTACATGCCAGCGCGCCCTAGCCCCAACCCGCGCGCGATGCGACCGCTCCCACCAATTGCACACCGCCCTGGCCCCGCGTCCCCACACCACCTGGTTCCCACCTGCCCCCGACAACTCCCCACCCCGCCTCGATCCTATCGCCAACCACCGCCGCCTCCCTCACTTCCTCCCGCGGCCGCCCATGCGAGCCCGCGCCGCCGCCTGGCCCTCTCCTCTCCTCCGGCCGTCGAGTCGCCCTTCCCCTCCGGCGAGCCGCCTCTCTGCCTTCCTCCGCGACCTCGCCGGCCTCCTCTTCCCCGTGGCTGAGCTCCACCCGGCGATCCCGCCGCGCCGCCCGAGCTCCCCTCGCCACTGCCTGCGAGCACCGCCACCATGGCGACCTCCTCCTCGCCCCGAACAGCTGTGCCGCCGTGGGCCCCCATCTCGCCGGCTTTCCCCGCCTCGATCCCCTCTGCCTCCCCTGCTCCGCTCACCCCGACATCACCGTCGTTCCTCCGTGCCCCTCCTTCCAACCGCCACATGTGCTCCGTCCGCGCGCTGAGCTCGCCACCCCCAGCGGCCATCTTCTGTGGCTCGACCCTACCATGGCTGCCGCCAGGAACCTCCTGTCCCTGCCACCTCGAGCCCAGGCGCTGCTCTGCCGCGCCGACCCCTCTCTGTACGCCGGAGTCGCCCGGCAGCGCGGCCCGCGCCCTTTCGCGGCCCCCTCCGCACCCGCTCGTCCCCTCCCCTGCAAGATCCTCACCATTGGCGCCCCTCACCGTCTCCGCTGCCTCCAGAGCGTGCCCCGTGCCGGTATTTCTTTTCCTTCCAAGCACATGTGCATGCCGAGCTCTGCCGCTGCACGTTTTGACTTTCTTTTGGCACATGGGGTGTAGTTTTTGCCGCTCATGTGTTTGTGTGTTTAGGAGCACACACAGTTCGAGAGGCCGCCTGGAATTCAAGAATAAACCCAGCAACAGGATCAACAAACATGGGGAATTCTAACAAGGAGTATCTGGAGCACGCGGACATGGAACCGAAGGTCGCCACACGAATGCCAAGGTCTTCCTCCTGGAACCGCCAAGCACATCCTCTAGGATCCGAATACCCCGATCCCGTCAAAGACCGAACCCCTCGGCGCGCCAAGTTCTCCTTCTCGGGACGACAAGATCGTCTCTTGGACGCCAAGTCCTTTTTCTCGGAACGCCAAGATCTACCTTCCGTGTCAGAAGACCGATCCCTCACACGACAAGTTCTCCATCTTGTATCCAAATCTCGCCGTTCCTGTCAACCCTGAGACCGAACCTTGGACCCCCAAAACCTAAGATCTTCCGAACCGCATGTGTGACCCCTTTCCAAGCCTCTATTTTATAAATGCTATATATATAAACTGTCGCATCTTTAATTGTTCATGTATGCATATCTGTCTGTGGTTTGGGGGCATTATGCCGATTCACCTCATAATTAAATATGGAGTCTATATGCGGGCTATTCTAGTCTTATTCCAGACTCCATTTAAATTGGTGTAGCGAACCGATGCCATGTTTCGCGCCGTTAATACAACATTTAGTTTGCGGGGGTTTCAAATAACTTGAACCGTTTAATTAATTGTCAGGACCCCGGTTCCGCTTAATATGGCCTAATTGCACCGCATCTGTGCCATGCCATGCATCATATCATAATCATGCCGGATCTTCTGTCGTAGTATTAAATATTGTATCCGGTGTTTCTGCTAGTGTTTGCTTCTTTGCGGATTAGACCGATGAGTGGATGCGAGTATCGACAAGTTCTCCGGATATGTATCTTCGGCAGTGTTTCCCAGGCGAGCATCCCTCCCCCTTCTACCTATTTTGCATTTATAGTCTTTATTTCCTCTTGTTGATCTATTGCTATCCGTGTCATGATGCTTTAGTTTCCGTACACCAGTTATATCCCGTGCAGCCTCTATATTGCCTTGGACACCTCCTATTACCTATGTTTGGTAGCTAGCTGGCCTTGTGAGTCGTAGTTGCTTGCTCAAGTGCGATCTCGTGTTGTCAAGTACCACAGTTGTTGGAATGCTGGCAGATGTTTATGGTGGAGATGATCATGTCTTTAATTACAACTATTAAATTGCTAGTTATAACTAATGCAGAGGCATCGGTGGGCAATAGATGTTATTTGGTTCTTCCACACTCACTTGTGTCCCGTAGGACCCCGAGTACTTGATAAATGTTCCTTGATTTTTCGCACTATCCACATCCGGGAGGCCTTATGGACCCCCCTGAGCCATAGCTTGATTCATTTCTATTTCTTGGGGCCACAAACTAGTTTACTGTCCTGTACTTACATGTTTACTGCTTTATTTAAGATTGTGCGTGGAGCACCTATACTGTTTAGGATTGCGGAGTGTTTTCGCGGTATCGACAAGCCCAGTCACACTTTCGGGTTCCCAGTCGTTTACAACCATTGGCGCAAACCTTGGGTCCGTCTCGGAGCTGGCCAACTTCGTTGCGGGTACCTTAATGGGGTGGCCCCCTGAAATATTTATGAATCCTGTGATTGCTTTGTCGTGAAAGCCTCGTTGGGTTTTGAGTTGGTTTTTCCGAGGTTGATCGAGTGTGTGTTGCTATTTGTGCACCCCTGCAGGGTAAAACTTTCTGAAAGCCGTGTCCGCGGTTATGGACGACTTGGAGCACAGTATCTCGATCATAGACAAGCATAACTAAAGTAGTGTTATAAATTTGACTTAATATGTGACTAGTAATTCAGCTTCACTACAATGGAATGGATAATAAAAATGCCAACAACTGGTGGATATGTGGTGATCTGTGTCACACTATATCTGCCTAGTAAGTATTGCAACTCCAATGGAATGTGATAAAAGTGCCAACAACTGCTGGGTTTTGGGATTCCTCAGGACAAATCTATCTGACCAGTAATTGTTCCAACTATAACGGAATGGTGATTAAAACTGCCCACTACTTATGCTTCATGATGACTCATGCTATATATCTGACTAGTAAATGCTGCAACTATAATGGAATGAGTAAAATTGCCAACTGTGTGAGGTCCTTGGTCCGACTTCCTCGTTTGGTCTCGAGGGGGAAATACCAGGATGGGTATGTTTGGTATTAGTATCAGGTAGGACCCGAATAGGTCTTTTCTTACCCCTCTCTAATAGCCGCCAGTGATACCGAGTTTCTATAGGTTGTGGAGTGCCGCTGCGCTGCCGCTTCAGTCCACCATACCTATGTAGGCGAGAGCCGCCGAATTCTAGCCTCGCCGTGTACTAGCCTCAGTACTGACGCTCCTCTTTTTCCTTTGCCCTTTGTCGACACCCCTTTTGTTTTAGCAGGTTTGAGATCGACGTCGTTAGCAGGGTTACCCTTCCGGCTTGGCCTGGGCAGGGTTATGGGCGCCATTGGTTATTCTTCAGGGCTCTTAGCCCAGTTTGCATCTTGTCCGTACTCGGACGCTGTATCGTTTTCACGGTGATTTGGATCTTTGTATTGAATATCTGTATGCTTCACTCGTTGAGTCGCTGTTGTATATATATCTGTTCTGTGGGTCCCTTTGAGGACTGTTGTGTAATGGTATTACTTCGTTTTCCACCCGCACGAAAGTGCCTGGTGGGCGTCCTTGAATCATTCCTATGTGGGTTTAGCGGAAAGGGCTAAAATTTGCATAGGGCCGATTTGAGGGTGTTACAGGTAATAATTAACTAGAAAAAAATAAAAGCAGGGGCTGCAGTAGGAGGCTGGGACACGGAGAGACCTAGCAGGGCAGGGGTTTTCAGCAGGAGGCAGCGACAACCTAGTCGATGGGATACAGGCCAGTCCTGACATACTCCTGGAGGAATTTGTCGTAGGCTGCGTGCCGCGCCAAGGTAATCGGCCTATGCCTTCTGCCTCCGCCTCTGCCAACGCCCTCTGCGTGCTGGACCATGCTGTTGAGGTCCACGTTGATTGCTCTGCCACAGAATGGGCAAAACAGTCTCCCCCTACGGTGGAAACGGATTAGCTCACACCGTAACCACCTTAGCACATAGCGGCTCTTGTGGTCCCTGGATACCTTGCTATCGTCCACTTCATCGTCATCCTCCTGTTGATTTTCAAGAACATAACTTAGAACTCCTACATATGATTGAATTGTATTACAACTCAAGAATTGACAACATGTATATGTAAGATAATATATCCGTGGATGTCAAAGATAAAGCATCTCAGCAATAGTTTGATCGGTTCATATATCATTTCATCTCAAAACAATTACAAATAATTGCATCAGAGTGAATGTAGGATAAATCTAGGGGCCTCATAAGTTTCTTCAGGGATGGAGTTAGTGAAACAAGTAACAATTGCACAACATGTAATGTTGTTGTACATCGCCCCAAGTTCACTAACTCAACCCTGAAAAAATCTGACACCAATGGGACCTGCCTCTCTTTTGGGACAAATTTGAATCATTGGCCATAATAGTAAATTGAAATGTAATCGTACAAAACATTTTTCAGGGATATACAAAGTCAGGTACAAAAACAAGCCTAAATATTGTAGTTATAAATAAAAAGCAAACAATTAATCTTCAGGTGCATGTTAAAAATACTTATGATCAAAACCATTCATATACATATGCGTCATACCAATCATTAAAAGATCAGAAACAATTCAAGGATCATATATGTAGTTCCATATGAGAATAAATCTAGGGTCTCATAATTTGTTTCAGAGATGGAATTGGCGAACCAATGTACCAACAGCACAACCTATTTTCTTTGTGTGCATTGCTGTTTCAGGTTCACCAACCCATCACTAAAACACGACACCATCATATGTGTCTCCCCTTGAACTCTTTTGGGGCAAATTCCAATCATTGGGCTCGGTGACAAACTAAAATGTAATTCTTATACACTGAATGCATGGAATAGGTAATTCAAATATCATATTTCTATGAATGTAGAATAAAGATTAAGTCCTCATAAGTTTCTACAGGGACGGCGTAAGTGAACCAAGTAACAATTGCATAGCCTATATTGTTCTTGTACATCGCCCCAGGTTCACTAACTCGTCCCTGAAAAAATCTGACACCAATGTGTCTGCCTCTCTTTTGGGGCAAATTTGAATCATTGGCCAGAATAAGAAATGGAAATGTAATCGTACAAAACATTATTCAGGGATATACATAGTAAGGTACAAAAACAAGCCTAAATATTGTAATTATAAATAAAAAACCAAACAATTAATCTTCAGGTACATGTTAAAAATACTTATGATCAAAACCATTCATATACATATGCATCATACCAATCATTAAAAGATCAGAAAAAATTCAAGGATCGTATATTTAGTTCCATATGAGAATAAATCAAGGGTCTCATAATTTGTTTCAGAGATGGACTTGGAGAACCAATGTACCAACAGCACAACCTATATCACCAACCCATCCCTAAACCACGACACCATCATACGTGTCTCCACGTGAACTCTTTTGGGGCAAATTTCAATCATCGGCCTCGGTGACAAACTAAAATGTAATTCTTATACACTATGAATGCATGGAATAGATAATTCGAATATCATAGTTCTATGAATGTAGAATAAAGATTGCAGCCTCATAAGTTTATTCAGGGATGGCGTGAGCGAACCAAGTAACAATTGCACGGTTTATATTGTTCTTGTACATGGTCCCAGGTTCGCTCACTCCTCCCTGAAAAAATCTGACACCAATGTGTCTGCCTCTCTTTGGGGCAAATTTGAATCATTGGCCACTATAAGAAATTGAAATGTAATTGTACAAAACATTATTAAGGGATATACATAGTCAGGTACAAAAACAAGCCTAAATATTGTAATCATAAATAAAAAACCAAACAATTAATCTTCAGGTACATGTTAAAAATACTTATGATCAAAACCATTTATATACATATGCATCATACCAATCATTAAAAGATCAGAAACATTCAAGGATCATATATGTAGTTCCATATGAGAATAAATCAAGGGCCTCATAATTTGTTTCAGAGATGGCGTTGGAGAACCAAAGTACCAACAGCACAACCTATATTGTTTGTGTGCATTGCTGCCTCAGGTTCACCAACCCATCCCTAAAACATGACACATCATACATGTCTCCCCTTGAACTCTTTTGGGGCAAATTTCAATCATCGGCCTCGGTGACAAACTAAAATGTAATTCTTATACACTATGACTGCATGGAATAGATAATTCAAATACCATAGTTCTATGAATGTAGAATAAAGATTGCAGCCTCATAAGTTTCTACAGAGATGGCGTAAGCGAACAAAGTAACAATTGCACAACTTATATTGATCTTGTACATGGCCCCAGGTTCGCTCACTCATCCCTGAAAAAATTTGACACCAATGTGTCTGCCTCTCTTTGGGCAAATTTGAATCATTAGCCACAATAAGAAATTGAAATGCCATCGTAGAAAACAATATTCAGGGATATACAAGTGCATCATACAACGCATTCATAGATCAGAAACAATACAAAGATTATATATTTAGGTTCCATATGAGAGAAAAATTAGGGCCTCATTTTTTTCAGCGATGGAGTCGGAGAACCAAAATACAAACAACACAACCTATATTGTTTATGTGCATTGCTGCCTCAGGTTCACTAACCATCCCTAAGAAAACGACAGCATCAGATTCCCTTGCACTATTTTGGGGAAAAATTGAATCATTGGGCTTAGTAAGGAATAGAAATTTAAAGTTATAGGCCTGCTATGTATCGAAATCAACCCTCTACTAGCAAACTCAACTAGATGGCAGATGAGCAGATTGGTGTTCTGTGACTAGACGGATTGGGGTTTTGTGACTAGATGGCAGATGCATCAATCAACCGATCGAATCATATATATACTACCCTATTTCAAGAGCAAAAGAATCTGTACATGATTGAGCAAATCCTATGTAAAACAGTGAAAACTGCGGCTGCGACTAGAGAAGCTAGCAATGTACTACCTCGGACTCCTCATCAGGGACCTCCTCCTCGAACTCATCATTCTCCGCGATTGCGTCAAAGATTTCTTGAACGGCGATGGGGTCGTCGATGTAGATCACCGTATTGCCTCCGCCTGCCGCCTGCCCGCCATCTAGATCTGCCGCTGGCACCACGAAATTGTCGGCCACCTGCTGCTCGGCGGCGATGGCTACTACCTGCTGCTCGGCGGCGATGGCTACCACCTGCTGCTCGGCGACGACGGCCACCACCTGCTCCTCGGCGGCGACGGCTACCACCTGCTGCTCGGCAGCGATAGCTACTGGCTGGACGGATGAGTTCGCACCCTCGATGGCACAGCGACGAGCGGCGTTCGTGCCCGGAGAAGACGCCTCCGCCTGCTTGGCGATGACCGAGCCATCTGTTGTTGCGCCTTCAACAAGCTTCGCCACCAGATCGTCCCCACGCGTACGCTTCATGGCGCCCCAAGGGAAGGAGGCAGTGCAAACGAGGGAGCTTTGGCGCGCGCGGCAAGTCTCGATTGGGGTCTTGGGACTAGACAGACTGGGGGGAAATGACACGAGCTCATGGAAGAAGAAGGTCGAGGGGGTTATAAACACCAGACCGTTCGTAGTCCTCGAGTGGACACGTGTGGTGGGTGGGGATGGGGGGCTACCATGATATCCACCCTTTTTTCGGTTCCCTTTTTTTGAAACAGCGACGATCTCCACTTTAGAGCTGCATTGAAAACACGCTCATGGTAGACCTCGATTCCACAACATGCAAGTGGCACGGAACTAATTTCTAGGAACGTTAGATCTACTCGAGAGGGGCCCTTGACTCATGGAAGTTACTAGCGGTAGGGCCGGATGTGAGATTGAGAGCGCTGCGTAAAAATGGGATATGTCTTATTAAAATCAAGTGGCAATAAATTGCAGCGTCCCGTCGACAACCGTGCACTCGATGACCCCGTTGCCCTGTGCACTAGTTGTAGTAGCAGTAGTAAGCTTTTCAGGCTTGATTAAACTAGACATGACCGCTCGACGACTTTTTCCATGGACGGCATCGTGTTCCTTCCTATAGAAGTCTCGCAGAGGGAGACGTCCGTGTTGTCTCACGCTGTACTGTCAAGGGCACGACATGTGCAACGATCATCGTTGGATCGCACAGAATCAACGGATGGTGCGCACGATCCGCGTGATAACTGTGACAACCAATCAGGGAGTAGCATACAGGGTGAGCACATGTTTGGGCTTCTACGAAAGATAGAGAGAGGGGGGGAACTAAGTAGTACCACATAAAACCAAGGGCAAAACTGAGTAGTATAAAAATGGAAAGTGTCTTATACAATGAAATACATCGTGGAATACATCAAATTATGCCAAGATAGATCAACTAGAGTTCATTGGATGTGTGTTCTTCTCATAAACCACACATGGATCCACCTGTGTGATTACATGTCGGTTCCTCTAAACAAACCACATAAGGATCCACCAGTGTCATTGGATGTGTGTTCTTCTCATGAACCACACATCGATCCACCATTGTCATTGCATGTGTGTTCCTCTCATGAACCACACATGGGTCCACCGGTGTCATGGCATGTTATTCCTCTAAATAAACCACATAAGGATCCACTAGTCTCATTGGATGTCTGTTCTTTTCATGATCCACACCCAGTGTCATTGCATGTGTGTTCTTCTAACCAAACCACATAAGGATCCACCAGTGTCATTGCATGTCTGTTCTTTTCATGAACCACACCCGGTGTCATTGCATGTGTGTTCCTCTAGATATACCACATAAGGATCCACCGGTGTCACTGCATGTTTGTTCTTTTCATGAACCACACAAGGATCCACCGGTGTCATTGCATGTTTGTTCCTCTAAACAAACCACATAGGATCCACCAGTGTCATTGCATGTCTGTTCTTTTCATGAAGCACACCCTGTGTCATTGCATGTCTGTTCTTTTCATGAACTACACCCAGTGTCATTGCTTGTCTATTCTTTTCATGAACCACACCCAGTATCAATGCATGTCAGTTCTTTTCATGAACCACATAAGGATCTACCAGTGTCATTGGATGTGTGTTCTTCTCATGAACCACACGTGGATCCACCGGTGTCATTGCATGTCTGTTCCTCTAAACAAACCACATAAGGATCCACCAGTGTCATTGCATGTATGTTCTTTTCACGAACCACACCCAGTGTCATAACATGTGTGTTCTTTTTATTAACCATAGCTAGAGTCATTGCATGTCTGTTACTTCCATAAACCACACATGGATCCACCGGTGACATTGCATGTCTGTTCTTTTCATGAACCACACCCAGTGTCATTCCATGTCAGTTCTTTTCATGAACCACATAAGGATCCACCAGTGTCATTGCATGTCTGTTCTTCTCACAAACCACACCTAGTGTCATTGCATATGTGTTCTTTTCATGAACCACAGCTAGAGTCATTGCATGTCTGTTCTTTTCATGAACCACACTCAGTGTCATTGCATGTCTACTCTTTTCATGAACCACACCCAGTGTACCTGGATGTCAGTTCTTTTCATGAACCACATAAGGATCCACCAGTGTCATTGGATGTGTGTTCTTCTCATGAACCACACATGGATCCACCGGTTTCATAGCATGTTTGTTCCTCTAAACAAACCACATAAGGATCCACTAGTGTCATTGCATGTCTATTCTTTTCATGAACCACACCAAGTGTCATTGCATGTGTGTTCTTCTAAACAAACCACATAAGGATCCACCAGTGTCATTGCATGTCTGTTCTTTTCATGAACCACACCCAGTGTCATTGCATGTGTGTTCTTTTCATTAACCACATCTAGAGTCATTGCATGTATGTTCTTTTCATGAACCACAATCGGTGTCATAGCATGTATGTTCCTCTAAACAAACCACATAAGGATCCACCAGTGTTATTGCATATCTTTTCTTTTCATGAACCACACCTAGTGTCATTGCATGTGTGTTCTTCTAAACAAACCACATAAGTCATTGTATGTCTATTCTTTTCATGAACCACACCCGGTGTAATTTCATGTGTGTTCCTATAGACAGACCACATAAGGATCCACCGGTGTCACTACATGTCTGTTCTTTTCATGAACCACATAAGGATCCACAAGTGTCATTGGATGTGTGTTCTTCTCATCAACCACACATGCATCCATCGGTGTCATTGCTTGTCTGTTCCTCTAAACAAACCACATAAGGATCCACCAATGTCATTGCATGTCTGTTCTTTTCATGAACCACACCTAGTGTCATTGCATGTGTGTTCTTCTAAACAAACCACATAAGAATCCACCAGTGTTATTGCATGTCTGTTCTTTTCATGAACTTCATAAGGATACACCAGTGTCATTGCATGTCTGTTCTTTTCATGAACCACACCCAGTGTCATTGCATGTGTGTTCTTTTCATGAACCATAGCTAGAGTCATTGCATGTCTGTTCTTTTCATGAACGACACCTAGTGTCATTGCATGTCTATTCTTTTCATGAACCACACCCAGTGTCACTGCATGTCAATTCTTTTCATGAACCACATAAGGATCTACCAGTGTCATTGGATGTGTGTTCTTCTCATGAACCACACATGGATCCACCGGTGTCATAGCATGTTTGTTCCTCTAAACAAACCACATAAGGATGCACCAGTGTCATTGCATGTCTGTTCCTGTAAGCAAACCACATAAGGATCCACCAGTGTCATTGCATGTGTGTTCTTTTCACGAACCACACCCAGTGTCATAACATGTGTGTTCTTTTTATTAACCATAGCTAGAGTCATTGCATGTCTGTTACTTTTATAAACCACACATGGATCCACCGGTGACATTGCATGTCTGTTCTTTTCATGAACCACACCCAGTGTCATTCCTTGTCAGTTCTTTTCATGAACCACATAAGGATCCACCAGTGTCATTGCATGTCTGTTCTTCTCACAAACCACATAAGGATCCACCAGTGTCATTGCATGTCTGTTCTTTTCATGAAGCACACCTAGTGTCATTGCATGTGTGTTCCTCTAGACAAACCAAATAAGGATATTTGTTCTTTTTATGAACCACAGCTAGAGTCCACCAGTGTCATTGGATGTGTGTTCTTCTCATGAACCACACCCAGTGTCATTGCATGTCATTTCTTTTCATGAACCACATAAGGATCCACTAGTGTCATTGAATGTGTGTTGTTCTCATGAACCACACATGGATCCACCAGTGTCATAGCATGTTTGTTCCTCTAAACAAACCACATAAGGATCCACCAGTATCATTGCATGTCTGTTATTTTCATGAACCACACCTAGTGTCATTGCATATGTGTTTTTTTCATGAACCACAGCTAGAGTCATTGCATGTCTGTTCTTTTCATGAACCACACTCAGTGTCATTGCATGTCTATTCTTTTCATGAACCACACCCAGTGTACCTGGATGTCAGTTCTTTTTATGAACCACATAAGGATCCACAAGTGTCATTGGATGTGTGTTCTGCTCATGAACCAGACATGGATCCACCGGTGTCATAGCATGTTTGTTCCTCTAAACAAACCACATAAGGATCCACTAGTGTCATTGCATGTCTATTCTTTTCATGAACCACACCAAGTGTCATTGCATGTGTGTTCTTCTAAACAAACCACATAAGGATCCACCAGTGTCATTGCATGTCTGTTCTTTTCATGAACCACACCCAGTGTCATTGCATGTGTGTTCTTTTCATAAACCACATCTAGAGTCATTGCATGTATGTTCTTTTCATGAACCACAATCGGTGTCATAGCATGTATGTTCCTCTAAACAAACCACATAAGGATCCACCAGTGTTATTGCATGTCTGTTCTTTTCATGAACCACACCCAGTGTCATTGCATGTGTGTTCTTCTAAACAAACCACATAAGTCATTGCATGTCTGTTCTTTTCATGAACCACACCCGGTGTAATTGCATGTGTGTTCCTATAGACAAACCACATAAGGATCCACCGGTGTCACTACATGTCTGTTCTTTTCATGAACCACATAAGGATCCACCAGTGTCATTGGCTGTGTGTTCTTCTCATCAACCACACATGCATCCACCGGTGTCATTGCATGTCTGTTCCTCTAAACAAACCACATAAGGATCCACCAATGTCATTGCATGTCTGTTCTTTTCATGAACCACACCTAGTGTCATTGCATGTGTGTTCTTCTAAACAAACCACATAAGGATCCACCAGTGTTATTGCATGTCTGTTCTTTTCATGAACCACATAAGGATCCACCAGTGTCATTGCATGTCTGTTCTTTTCATGAACCACAACCAGTGTCATTGCATGTGTGTTCTTTTCATGAACCATAGCTAGAGTCATTGCATGTCTGTTCTTTTCATGAACCACACCTAGTGTCATTGCATGTCTATTCTTTTCATGAACCACACCTAGTGTCACTGCATGTCAGTTCTTTTCATGAACCACATAAGGATCTACCAGTGTCATTGGATGTGTGTTCTTCTCATGAACCATGCATGGATCCACCGGTGTCATAGCATGTTTGTTCCTCTAAACAAACCACATAAGGATGCACCAGTGAAATTGCATGTCTGTGGTTTTCATGAACTGTCATGGTGGTGTCATGGTAGATGCCATGGATAGGCTAAAGGTGGGGACTAAATGCACTAGGGGAATCCAGGGAGGGATAGAGTGGTGATTCCACACACAGAAGGTTTATATTTGATCCACCTTCACAGATTACAAGTGCTCCTAGAGCTGTATTAGGGAGAGGAGGAAGAAGGAACTCTCTTACTCTCACCACTAGCTAGCCCTCAGAGCAATCTCCCAGTAATCGACTAGAAGAACTCAACCAGCGGAAAAAACAACCCCCTTCTATAGAGGCCCTTGCCCTCCTTATATATGGGTGGCTAGGTCTCCACTTAGGGCATACGTGGAGGCATATTCCAGGGATTATGCCTCCTCCCAAAATAGTAAGCCGACCAGGTCGCTTTTCCCCCACGTCACCCATGCAGAGGCTACGTGAGCCTCTACGGCGCCTGCGTCATCCGACATTGGCTTCGTCACCTTTGTCGGCCATGCCTCGGTGGTCCGGCCTCTGTCCGCTTCGCTCATGCTCCGCATACAGGAGCCATCTTTTGACCAGCGAGATGCCTTCCTTCTCTTAAAAACTTGTAATAACCCGGATCCTACATAGTTGATCCGGCCACTCCTGTTCCTGCATATAAGTTAGATACATCTTGCCGACTTACAACTTAAGTTGGTTGAGACCAAGTTAGGAGGACGTCCCCTGGTCCGGGTTACCCCGTGATCCGGCCTGCCTTGAGGTGACTCGGCCAGCATCCGCTTTGGCCTTGCCGAACCTCGGCTAACTCGGCCTTTATACCCCGTCGTGACCCTACTCGGGGGTATCCCCCCAACATTAGTCCCTAAAACTGGTGCGGTCTTAGCTGCCTTAGCCGCTAAGGCCACAGCAGGTTCAATTTCACTGTGTTTTGGGTTTCATTTCCAAGTTATCTCCTTATCACGGATTCTATGGTTTACTTTCCCTTGGCACATTCCAAGTTTTCACTTGCTGGCCGGGTTACCACATTCTCATCCGGGTCGCTCTTCCCCACGTGGAGGCTAATCATCACATCGCCTCATTTTAAGGGCCAGCCACAGTAACCACCGCAGTAATTGTTAGTTATAACTGTAGCGCACGTCGCATCGTGCCTGCCTCCTTGTTAACTGCATCATAACGTCACGTCATGGGATCCGCTACGTCCTATGGCCTTCTGTGTGGCTCGATGCTGATTGTTTAATCTGGTTTGTACACGGCCACATGATGTGGCCCGCCCGCAAACGCGATCCCACTTCCTCGCTGAGGGAGCGGTTAAATAGGGGAGGGGTGCACCCCTTGGGTACTTTCCCCATTTTCGCGCCCCTCTGCCCTTTCTTCTTCCACATTTTCTCCCGCAATAGCGTCGCCGCCACCGCGTTTGAGTAGCAGCGCCACCGCCGCACTGCCTCCATACACATCTGTGTCGCTGCCGCCAGTGCGCACCTCCTCCGCCACAGGTCATCATCTGTCCAGGCCGCTGCCACCCTCCGCCGCTAGCGCTAGTGAAGGCAGCGACCTTGAGATGGCAGAAGAAGAGCTCATCATCGCCGAGCAGGAAATGGAAGAAGACGCCGCGACAGCGGACCGCGGTGCGTGGTCTGGATCCTGGGTCTGCCACGATGACCTGGATTGGCTCTACCGCACCAGGCGCATCCCCGCAGGCGTCACCGCATGCCTCGCCTCCGCCGAACTCGCCGCCTCACCCAATCCGGGTGAGTATGTGGTGTTCTTCTCACATTTCCAGCAGGGGTTCGGTTTGCTAGTCAGCGATTTTTTCCATGATTGGTTGAACACCTACGAACTCCAGCTGCACCACCTTCCAGCCAATGCCATTACATCTCTCTCTGCTTTCGCCTCCACAATCGAAGGCTGCCGGATTATGGCCCACAAAGGAGCTGTGGATCCGGTTCTTTGGCCTCCGTCGAAACGTAATACCGAATGTTGATCTAGAGCCGGAGGACAAACAACTTACGCAGTTTGGCGCTGTGTCCATTTCTCCCCAGAGGTTCTCCGTCTTTCCCTGGGTTACCGGGCTGGACTCCTGCAAGGGATGGGCCCGGACTTTCTTCTATGTCCGGAACGACGGTACCGAAGACCTGATCTGGCTGTGCCCCTATACTCCGGGTCCTCCTAACCCGGAGTTGTGGGACGTTATCCCCAAGAAGCCCACGGTCTTGGCCAACCAGGTCAACAAAAGATTCGCGGAGCTGAAGGAGCTCGGGTTGCGCAACGAGGACGCCATGATCACATTCGTCCGCAACCGGATCTCCCCCCCTCTAGAAGCGCACTCATAAAGTGTGCCACATGAGCTGGGGCCGTGACCCCAACCGGACTTCGTCTTTCGAGTTAAGCAACACAGAGATCTATCGCCGAGTCAAGGCCCTCTTTACCACCCACAAGGACTTCTCCTCTGAGTGGACGTGGGGAATTGAGCACTATTGCCGAGATAGGCTTCCTCCCGTGGTAAGCCTCGTGCCGCAAACTTTCTCCGAATTAAATCTTATGTCGGTCACTGTTGTATATTTAACTCTTTTGTCTTTTCTTTCCCTTAGCAATTTCTTTAGCAAACCATCGAGGATGGCACTGATCCGACCCTCAAATGGGCGCCTGACCGGGAGATCCCGGACAAGGAAGAACCGGATTAGGAGATGTTGCTCCCGATGATGGATGCGACCAAGCGACCCACCGGTAAACTCTCTTCCATTAGAGATTGGCCCGACGATGAAGATGACTCGGATATTGAAGTGATGGAAGCATTTGACGTTGTCCCCCTTTCTTATGCTTTTCTGGCATCAGCTAACCCCGGTGGGTAGATCCATGAGGACCCTCTCCTTGCCGTGGGTGACCCTGTCCCGGTAGCGCCGAAGAAGAAGAGAGGAGCTGCATCAACCTCTTCCTTCGGACCTTCTCAGTCAGCCAAAAGGCGAAAGAATTCCGGGGACAAAACTGCCTCCAAGCCTGCTACCAAGGCCCCAGCACGAAGGGCTCGGAATCCCAAGGACCCCCTGACCTCGGATGCGTAAGCCTCTTTTCCCTCTGCCACTTACTTGTCCTTGTATTGTTATAGTTTCTCATCTGACACTTTCTGATTCGGCAGGGTCGCGGTGGAGGTCCCCCACAGTGGATCTAGCTTTGCTTCGCCGCTCTGACTCAGCCCTTCTCCCCCTCGTGGCGACGAGTCACGCCCGCTGAGCCCTATTCCAGAGGGTTCTGCGGCTGCTCCGAGTTCCACTCCACCTCGGCAAGAGAGGGGCAACCTTGGAGCGGGGGAGACTAGCCCAACCGAGGCAGCGACCTCAACTACTTCGGCTCTGCCGCAACCAGCTACTACTGAGACTACCCCAGCACCTCCACCGAAGAAGAAACCAGCATCAGCACCAGTACCAACTCCAGCAAAAGCACCAGCAGCAACTCCAGCACTAGTACCAACTCCGGCAGCAAGAGCAACAACACGATCACCAAGAGCAACAGCAGCAGCGCCAAGCTCCTCCGCCTCGTCCGAGACTTCCCAGTCTCGGCGAGAGAGTACCCAGGCACCTCCCAAGGCTGGACAGTGCACTCTCGCGTCCATGCTTTCCAAGAAACCTCCAGCACCGAAGGACGCCCCTGCCGAGCCAGCTGATGTGCAGCAACTTGTTTTGCACACCAGCCCGGCCATTGCCCTGGTTGAGAGGAGGGAGGCGCGTGCGAAGGGCTTGGTGGCGCCCCATATGCCCAGCGGCGAACGATACTCTCCGAGCCTGATTGAATTCGTGAACAATTGGAACAAGGCGGAGTTCGTCCATCACGACGATCTCCCGGAGAAGTTCGGTCCCACTAAATTTTCTGCTCAAATGAAAACAGCTGCTAAGGCAATTAACCTTGCGGGTCGGATGATGGAGGTACGTTACTTGTCTTCCTTAGCCAGTTGTAGATATTAGTGATATAACCATTAGTCCCTGAGCCTCCGGGGGAGTAACTTGTTACTCGGCCGGATGCTCCTTAGAAAACTAACGTAGCTCCTTGATAACTTCGGATATGCACACACCTAGAGCCCGGTTAAGTTCCACTTGGCCCGGATTTTGTACACTTCGAATATGCACACACCTAGAGTCGGGTTAAGTTCCACTTGGCCCGGATCTTGTACGCTTCGAATATGCACACACCTAGAGCCGGGTTAAGTTCCACTTGGCCCGGATGTTGTACACTTCGAATATGCACACACCTAGAGCCGGGTTAAGTTCCACTTGGCCCAGATCTTGTACACTTCGAATATGCACACACCTAGAGCCGGCTTAAGTTCCACTTGGCCCGGATCTTATACACTTCAAATATGCACACACCTAGAGCCGGGTTAAGTTCCACTTGGCCCGGATCTTGTACACTTCGAATATGCACACACCTAGAGCCGGGTTAAGTTCCACTTGGCCCGGATTTTGTATGCTTCGAATATGCACACACCTAGAGCCGGGTCAAGTTCCACTTGGCCCGGATTTTGTACACTTCGAATATGCACACACCTAGAGCCGGGTTAAGTTCCACTTGGCCCGAATTTTGTACACTTCGAATATGCACACACCTAGAACCGGGTTAAGTTCCACTTGGCCCGTATTTTGTACACTTCGAATGTGCACACACCTAGAGCCGGGTTAAGTTCCACTTGGCCCGGATTTTGTACACTTCGAATATGCACAAGGCTAAGTTGTATTTTTGTACTCTTTTCAGGTGACCACCAACCGCCGGAGCGCTGAGTTTCAGCGTCTCCTAGACACTCATAAGATGCTGCGTGCAAAGCAGACTGCACTTCTCGTTGAACACGAGAAAAGGGGTAAATTTATTCCTTGACATTTCTCCGTTTTTCTTCATCTTTTTCTGCTGAGCTAACCCATCATTCAGTTTCCGCAGCTGGGGTGGAGGCTGAGAATACCCTCATGAGGAGGAGCTTGGATCAGATCAAGGGTAAGTTACTTTTGTGCGACCTTGCTATGCTTTCCATCTTCTTTCCTCCTTGGCTCGGCAAACATTCATACCTCGGCTCTGCCGAGTAAATAAACTATTTCAGCATTCCTTGAAGATAGTGTTCCCGTGCTTGATATGATGCTGCATTTTCTCGAACACGCAGGACATCATCAGGCCGAGCTCAAAAAGAAAGATAATGAGCTTGCCCTCCTCCGGACCAAGGATGATGAGATTTCCAAGCTAAAGGCAGAAATGAAGAAATTGAAAACAGAGCACCAAACTGAACTCCAAAAAGCTGGCCAAGACTATACTGAAGAACGCGAGCGCCTCAATCTCCAGATCGCCAAGGACCAGGATTTACTCAAGGAGGCCGACATCAAACTTGAGTCGGTGGATGCTGAGCTTGCGCAACTCCGGGAGAGGCATGTCAACTGCATCCATGAGCTGTCCCGGGTTCACAGCCATATCTCCAGTAAGTTCTTTTCCTTCAACCGACATTGACCTTTCCGGGTCTGCTTCCTTTACTCATTTCACCTGTGCTATTTTTTTAGATAAGTTCCCAGAGAGCGATGCTATTGCCTCCAAGGCTGTTACCAAGTTCCAGCAGCAAAGGGGTACTCTGTCTGGTCCTGGCTCCATCCCTCTTGACCTTGAAGATCTTATAGTCAGCTTGTCTTCCCGAATTGAGACTGTGAGGAACTATGGCAAGGATGTTATGGACGTGGTAATCCGGATCTTCAATGCCTTTTGGCCTGAAGAAGATACTCCGCAGAAGCTGTCTGTTCTCTTTGCCCGGCTCATGGACTGCGAGACTCAGCTCGATCTCTGGAGAGAATCTGCTGGGCATGCCGGAGCTGAGATAGTTCTTCATTACGTGCTCACGTGGAATGAGAAGATCGACCTCAACCTCCTCGCACGCATAGGGACTGGATCAAAGTGGTCTACTGACCCGAAATGGGTGGCTCGGTGCAAGGCTTGCATTCATAGCTTTATTCAATACGCCCCCATTCACTAGTGGAACGAGGGACCGAGCTTTCTAGATGCCGCCGATGATGAGAATGCTGAAAATGTCGAGGATGGTTCGGATGAAGACGAGGATGAAGAGGCTTCGGACGTTGAGGAGGGCGAAGATGACGCCGAACTTCCTCCTGCTGACCCTTGATCGAAAAAACTTTTAAATTTCATCAGATCCCTGGTATGTCGGGTGCAGTTGTATTAAGTGCGCAAGTAATATTTTACTACTAAGTTTCTATGCTAGATTGACTTGGGCCTAGTCCCCAAGTTTCGTTTTCTCGTTCTTCCAACCTTTTGGCTCGGCTCGCGTCTACCTTGATTCGGTTTTATGACTTACGAGTCCGAGCTTCAAAAATTGTCTTAACAATACTTGGAAACTTTAGGAATAGCGCAAAATAATTCAGCATAATAATTTGAAAGTAGACAAAAGGTTAGTCCAAAAAACAAACGTCGGCTCGATTAAGTTCTTTTCCTTAGTCGTTTTTCATGTCCTAGGCAATTCCAAACTTGTTCTCTTGCTTGCCATGAAGCCAATTCTTGTTGGACAGCAGCAAGTCGAAGAGTTGGGTTCTTGGTGCTTACACATTACTAACCCGACCTAAGTAGAATAACTTACACCAGCCGACGTATAAATAATAAATATAGAAGACAATAACCATTATTAAGGCAGTCCCCGAGTTACTGCTCGGGGCGCCAACACTTCATTGATAAGCTCATTGCTGGCATACATACCGACATATGAGACAACTCGGATACATACACTTCTTTGCTAAGTGTAGAAAGGATGAAGTAGAGCTACATTCCATGGACATTTAGATTCCTCGCCGGACCTGTCCGCCTTGTTATTTTCCTGTGGCTTTGCGTCAATAAGATAATAAGAATCATTGTGCAATGCTTTTCTCACAATGAATGGCCGTTCCCATGGGGGATAACTTGTGCATGCCAGCAGTACGTTGTACCAACCGGAGCACCAGATCGCGTTCCTGAAAAACTCGGGGGCTTACTTTCCGGCTATGATAGCGTCAGAGATTTTGCTGATATATGGCGGATCTGGACAATGCCAGTTCTCTCGCTTCTTCCAGCAGATCAACATCATTTTGCCGGGCTTCTTGCACTTCGGCTTCTGTGTATTGGGTGACCCTAGGCGAGTCATGCTCTATGTCGGCTGGTAATACAGCTTCTACCCCATATACCAGAAAGAATGGCGTATAGCCAGTTGATCGATTTGGAGTTGTTCTTAAACTCCACAGTACTACTGGTAGTTCTTCTATCCAGCATCCCGCTGATCTTTACAGCGGCTCAATGAGCCGGGGCTTTATCCCGGATAACACCAATCCGTTAGATCTTTCCACTTGTCCGTTCGATGCGGGGTGGGCTACCGAGGCAACGTCCAGCCGGATCTTCTTATCTCGACACAAACGTGCAAATGCTCCTTCCGCAAAATTTGTGCCATTATCAGTTATGATACTGTGTGGATAACCGTATCTGAAGATGATGTCTTTGAGAAATGTCACGGCCGTAGCTCCATCACATTTTCTTATTGGCTTCACTTCGATCCACTTTGTAAATTTGTCCACCATGACCAAAATGTGACTCATGTTTACCCTTGCTGGTTTGAACGGGCCAACCATGTCCAAACACCACACGGCAAATGGCCAGGTGATTGGTATGGTCTTGAGCTCCGACATTGGCATATGTGTCTTGGTAGCATACCTCTGACAGCCATTCATTTTCTCACCAGATTTTCTGCTTGTTCTAAGGCACTTGGCCAGTAGAATCCATGCCGGAAAGCTTTTTCCACCAAGGCTCGGGACGAGGCATGATGCCCGCACTCCCCTTGATGTATATCTCGGAGGATGTCCAGCCCTTCTTCCGGGTCAACACATCGCTGAAGGACACTAGTTACACTCCTTTTGTATAGCTCGGAATTGATGATCGTGTATGCCTTTGCTCTCCTCTGAGTTTGCCTAGATAGCACCTCCTCAGTGGGCAAGGTTCCATCTTTCAGGAATTGAAATATAGGTAGTGACCAAGCTGGTATTGCTCGCACAGGGAACACATCCTCATCAGTTTCCATCTGATCCACCGGCATAACTTCGACTAGATCACGCTGAACAGTCCCCGGGTCTTGCCAAGCAGTCCCCGGGTTTGTCGAGGCAGTCCCCGGGTTTACCGAGGCAGTCCCCGGGTTTCGCGCACCATCTCCCATGTCAATGTCCATGGGCACAGCTCCAGATTCTAGATCCTCCGGGACATAAATTGAGTCGCTTTCTGGGGACGGCCTAATAGATGGTTTTATGAGGTGTTCCAATGCTACACCTGGTGGAATTGCTTGTCGGGTTGATCCGAGCTTCGACAGTACGTCAGCTGCCTCATTTTCCACCTGGGGTACATGGTGAAATTCACATCCCTCAAAGTAACCAGATATCTTCTACACATGAAATCTGTACAGCGCCATGTTTGGATCAAGGGCGTCCCACAGTGCTGACACTTGCTGTACTACCAAGTCCGAGTCGCCAAAGCATAGGATCTGACATATCCCAATTTCTTTTGCCACCTTGAGTCCATGAACAAGTGCTTCATACTCAGCGACCTTGTTTGACGCCGCGAAATGGATCTGCAGCACATATTTCAGCTGGTCCTTCTTTGGCGAGGTAAGTACAACCCCGGTGCCTAGCTCGGTTTTTGTTTTTGACCCGTCAAAGTGCATTCTCCAATAGTTCGGATCTGGTAGCGGCGGTTCATATTGTACCTCGGCCCAGTCCACAGAAAACTCCTCCACAACTTGAGACTTGATTGCTTCTCTTCTGTCATATTGTGGCGCATAAGGAGCTAGTTCAATTGCCCATTTTGCAATCCTACCACTCGCATCCTTGTTACTCATTTTCTCGGATATGGGAGCCTCACATATTAGCCTGATGGGATGCTCCTCAAAGTAATGCTTCAACTTCTTAGCTGCCATATAGACACCATACGCCACCTTTTGATAGTGTGGGTAGTTCTGCTTTGAGGCAGATAATACCTCGCTCAGATAATACACTGGCCTTTGCACCGACTTACCCTCTTCGTCGCGCTCTACCACTATCACTACACTTACAACTCAATTGGTTGCGGCTATGTAGAGCAACATTGGCTCCTTTGATAGTGGAGAGGCTAACACTGGTGCAGTGTCTAACATCTTTTTTAAGTGGGCAAAGGCTTCATTGGCCTGCGGCGTCCAAACAAACTTATCCGACTTCTTCATGAGTTGACAGAGAGCCAATGCCTTTTCTCCCAACCGACACACAAACCGACTTAATGATGCTAGGAAACCAGTGAACTTCTGGACATCATTAAGACACTTCGGCAGTTCCATTCGCTCAATGGCCTGGATTTTAGTTGGATTGACCTCGATACCTCGGCTGGAGACAAGAAATCTGAGTAAGTTTCCAGCCGGGACACCGAAGGTACACTTTTCCGGGTTAAGCTTCATCCGGAACCTTCTTAGGTTCGCGAATGTCTGCCTGATATCGTCAAGGAGCGTTTTGCTTTCCTTGGTCTTGATAACCACATCATCCACATACACCTGTACATTTTGACCAATTTGGTCGTGTAAACATTTTTGCATACATCTTTTGTACGTTGCCCCTGCATTACGTAAACCAAACGGCATGGTGCGATAGCAATAAGCCCCATACGGGGTGATAAATGCAGTCTTTATTTGATCATCCGGATTCAGAGGTATCTGGTGGAAACCAGAATATGCATCAATGAATGACAATAGTTCACATCCAGCAGTTGAGTCTATGACCTGATCTATCCTGGGCAGTGGAAATGGATCGTTTGGACACACCTTATTCAGGTTCGTGTAATCGATACACATACGCCAAACCACTGCCACGTTTGGATCATCTTTTTTCTTTTCCACCAGCACCGGATTAGACAGCCAATCCGGGTAAAGAACTTCCATGATAAATCCTGCAGCCAACAACCGAGCTATATCATCTCCTATGACTTTCCTCCTATCTTCGGCGAAGCGACGGAGAGGTTGCTTCACCGGCTTTGCTCCGGGTCTCACATTCAAAGAGTGCTCGGCCAACTCCCTCGGAACACCTTGCATGTCCTGTGTGGACCAAGCAAAAATGTCCCGATTCTCCCAGAGGAAATTGACGAGCTCGCTTTCCTATTTGTCATTTAACCCGGCACCAATTGTTACGGTGCGCTCTGGGAACATATCATCAATAGGAACCTTCTTGGTATCTTTTGTGGCTTGGAATGAGACACTTCCATGCGGGGTACTCAGCGCCGACATATACTGCTGTGCGGACTGAGCTAATGCCGCCACCTCTTGGATTTTTCTTTTCTCTTGCGCAATCACGAGTGACTCGGCTAGGTTAGACCCGCCTGACGCACACTCAATGGAACGTCGGAAATCTCCAGCAATGGTTATCACCCCGTTAGGCCCGGGTAACTTCATCTTCAAGTAACTAATGTGACAACTTGCCATGAACTTGTTCAGTGTTGGTCTTCCCAGTAACGTGTGATATGCACTTTCTAAGTTCACCACTTCCAACTGCAAATTCTCAGTTCGGCAATTATCTGTCGTGCCGAACAATACGTCAACCCGGACCTTGCCTATGGGCTCACAAGAAATGCCTGGCACAATAACATGGAAAGTTGTCCTTGTAGCCTGGAGCATGTTCTCCGAGATACCTAACTTGCGCATTGTATCCGCATACATGATGTTAATGCTACTGCCATTGTCAATCAGTACCTTGGAGAACCTCACATTGATGTTTGGCCCAATGAATGTCGGATCCAGCACTAACGCATACGAACCAGGACTCGGCATAAGCTTGGGATGATCTTTGACGCTCTAGGTGATTTCCTGGTCCGACCAAGGCATATACCTTGTCACTGCTGGCATTACCGCATTCACCTCCATATGCCAGCGCTGCAAGCTCTTTCTATCTGTCGCCTCAGTGGTAAACACATAGTAACTCTGATGATGCTCTGTGTACTCATTCCTCCCCTTGTTTCCGGGATACCTCTGATCAGGCTGATGCTGGTTTTCTACTTGATGCACTGCATCCCTTCTCTCATGGTTATCATAGCTCGGTGGAGGGGGAGGCAACATTAGTTGTTGCGTGTTCGCTCCGGAGAGCAATTGCTGCCGGGGTAACTCCTGCCGAGGTTCATCATTCCGGGGTGCCTGAGCATTCCCCGAACCACCTTGTTCTATTTTACGCATCCACTCACATTGTCTTGTTGTATGACCCGCTGGGTTACTTGGATTTGGCGTGTGACATTTACACGGCTGATCCAGCATTGACTCATAAGTATACCTCGGACGGTCCTTCTTTTCTTGCCATTGTTTCTTTTGCTCTGGCGTCCAAGTTTTCTTGCCATCATTTCTCGGCGTCCATTGTTGCCCTCCAGTTTTCTGACGTTGATTGCCCCCTGCTCCGGGCTGATCTTAATTCACAGCAGCAACTTGTTGCGAACTGTACCGGTGATCCGGTCTGTCATCTCTTCTTTTACCTCTGCAGTGATTCCTCCGGGATGATCCAGCTCCATCTCTCTGGTAGTACTCCTCATTTGACTCGTTTGACACGAGCCTGGGTTGAGTCGGATCACCCAAAGCATACGAATCAGCAATCTGGATCATCTCTGCCAATGTAGTTGGCATTTTCCTTTGCAACTTCTGCCATAACTCGCTTGCATATCTACACCCCTGCACAAACCATGCTATGGCTTGTGACTCTATAACACCCTCACACGAGTTTCTCACGGTACACCACCGGGTTAAAAACTCCTGGTCCGTTTCGTTCAGTCTCTGCTTGCGCATAGCTAGGGTCTGTGGCCTATTTGGCCTCTGATACGTACTTGAGAAATTGCTGATAAACATTTCCTCAAAATCAATCCAGCAGTTAATACTTCCGGGCGGCAAATTGTTTAACCATACCCTCGCTGGCCCCTCTAGCATCTGGGGTACATATCTCACAGCCCATCTCAAGTTCCTGTAGCAATTTTCACAGCCGTGGCATAGTTTATCAACCAATCCTCCAGCTTAGTAGTGTCGTCATACGTCTTTGTGCCTCTGGGTAACTGGAAGTTAGGTACCGGTGGCTCCTTCATGATCCGAGGCCCAAAACAGGCAGGACCCGGAGGACCTTGACATTCAATCTGTTCCGACCTATACAGCCGATCCAGTTTTAACCTCGCATCATCAGGCATCAAGTCCCTGTTTCCCAATCTTGACCCTATCACATGATTGTCTGGCCTTGGGTATCCTGCGTTCACCATTTCCGAATCTCCATCGTTATACCGGTCTTGCTCTCGTGGAGCACCTCTCTGTTGCATACCTCGGCCGGCACTTTGCTCTTGCCTTGGTATATTCCGTTGCTGCGGTTCTCCTGCTCCTGCCGAGTTTCGCTGTCCAACATTGCCATTTACAGCATTTCCTTGACCGGTATTGATTTGGTCACGATTACCTCGGCTCACACTTCGTCGATCGTCATTTCTCTGTACTTCTTTTCCTTTCCTTGCCCTTGTCGGGTCATACGGAACAATCTGTTTGTTCCTCCTGGCCGAGGTTACTACCTCTTCTCTCGTAGGACCACCATGAGGAGACGATGCGGCTCCGGCAGATTTCTCCGGGTCACCCACCGCCGAATGAACGATCTTGGAGGCCCCAGCTCTTTTTGGGTTTGCCCTGAACAATTCCTCATTTTGCCTATTTGCGATGCGAACCAACTCATTGACCCTATCATGCTGTATCTGGAGGGCTTCACCCGTTAGACCCTCTAACTCGGATGCAGCTGCATCTGCTGCCCTAAGGTTCTTTGCCGGGGTACTATACTTCGGCAGCCCCACGGCTAAACAGTTCTCTAACTCCTCAATCCTAGTATCACCTTGTTTGTTCATTTCACTCATGAGATTTCTCCCTTTTACTTTTACAACATCAACTTTATTTGCCTTTGCGTACTCTCACAGCGTCATGTTCAACGACTGCTGAGCCGCGGCTATCTTTTTTGCACCCTCTAGTATTTTTTGCCTAGTTTCCTCTAGCTCGGCCTGTGCCTGAGCCGGATCTACTGCTTCTGCTACCGGGTTTGCCAAGCTATCCATTGCTTCCCGCAACACATTCTCCGGACTCTCTAGTGGAGGACCTCTACCTTTCCTTGGTGCCTTGGGCGTTACCTCGGGATCTTTGCTTGCTCCTGTGCCTGGTGCAGTCATCATCACCTCTGCGTGGTCCAGGGAGCGAGTGGTACGCGCCCCGTGAACCACGCTAAGGGGTGGCTCTCCTGCCTCGACGACGTGCCGCGGATGAACGCATGATACATCCACTGCGATGTAGACCTTTTGCGCGCCGATCTTGACGAAAACGCCCTTGCACGGAAGAGGGCGCGTGCCGAAACAGCCTGCGTTGTCGCTAACGAAATCCAGCGCTCCAAAGCGCTGAACGAGCCAGGAGACGATGCGTTCGCCGGTGCCGATGAGGTTTCCCGTATGGATCTTGAGCCCTGCTAGCGCCGCTAGCCCCATGGTGGGCGCCAACTGTCGTGGTGGTGTCACGGCAGATGCCATGGATAGGCTAAAGGTGGCGACTAAATGCACTAGGGGAATCCAGGGAGGGATAGAGTGGTGATTCCACACACACAAGTTTTATATTTGATCAATCTTCACAGATTACAAGTCCTCCTAGAGCTGTATTAGGGAGAGGAGGAAGAAGGAACTCTCTTACTCTCACCACTAGCTAGCCCTCAAAGCAATCTCTCAGTAAGCGACTAGAAGAACTCAACCAGCGGAAAAAAAAACCCCTTCTATAGAGGCCCTAGCCCTCCTTATATAGGGGTGGATAGGTCTCCACTTAGGGCATACGTGGAGGCATATTCCAGGGAATATGCGTCCTCCTAAAATAGTAATCCGACCAGGTCGCTTTTCCCCCGCGTCACCCATGCAGAGGCTACGTGAGCCTCTACGGTGCCTGCGTCATCCGACATTGGCTTCGTCACCTTTGTCGGCCACGCCTCGGTGGTTCGGCCTCTGTCCGCTTCGCTCATGCTCCGCGTACAGGAGCCATCTTTTGACCAGCGAGATGCCTTCCTTCTCTTACAAGATTGATATAACCTGGATCCTACATAGTTGATCCGGCCACACCTGTTCCTGCATATAAGTTAGATACATCTTTCTGACTTACAACTTAAGTCGGTTGAGACCAAGTTAGGTGGACGTCCCCTGGTCTGGGTTACCCCGTGATCCGGCCTGCCTTGAGGTGACTCGGCCAGCATCCGCTTTGGCCTTGCCGAACCTTGGCTAACGAGGCCTTTATACCCCGGCGTGACCCTACCCGGGGGTATCCCCCCAACATTAGTCCCTAAAACTGGTGCGGTCTTAGCTGCCTTAGCCGCTAAGGCCACAGCAGGTTCAATTTCACTGAGTTTTGGGTTTCATTTCCAAGTTATCTCCTTATCACGGATTCTATGGTTTACTTTCCCTTGGCACATTCCAAGTTTTCACTTGCTGGCCGGGTTACCACATTCACTAGTGTCATTGCATGTCTGTTCTTTTCATGAACCACACCCAGTGTCATTGCATGTGTGTTCTTTTCATGAACCACATCTAGAGTCATTGCATGTATGTTCTTTTCATTAACCACAACCGGTGTCATAGCATGTATGTTCCTATAAACAAACCACATAAGGATCCACCAGTGTCATTGCATGTCTGTTCTATTCATGAACCACACCCAGTGTCACTACATCTCAGTTCTTTTCATGAACCACATAAGGATCAACAATGTCATTGGATACGTGTTCTTCTCATGAACCACACATGGATCCACCGATGTCATTGCATTCTGTTCCTCTAAAGAAACCACATAAGGATCCATCAATGTCATTGCATGTCTGTTCTTTTCATGAACCACACCTAGTGTCATTGCATGTGTGTTCTTCTAAACAAACCACATAAGGATCCAACAGTGTCATTGCATGTGTGTTCTTTTCATGAACCACACCCAGTGTCATTGCATGTGTGTTCTTCTAACCAAACCACATAAGGATCCACCAGTGTCATTGCATGTCTGTTCGTTTCATGAACCACAGCCAGTGTCATTGCATGTGTGTTCTTTTCATGAACCACGTCTAGAGTCATTGCATGTATGTTCTTTTCATTAACCACAACCGGTGTCGTAGCATGTATGTTCCTATAAACAAACCACATAAGGATCCACCAGTGTCATTGCATGTCTGTTCTTTTCATGAACCACACCCAGTGTCATTGCATGTGTGTTCTTCTAAACAAACCACATAAGTCATTGCATGTCTGTTCTTTTCATGAACCACACCCGGTGTCATTGCAATTGAGTTCCTCTAGACAGACCACATAAGGATCCACCGGTGTCACTACATGTTTGTTCTTTTCATGAACCACATAAGGATCCACCAGTGTCATTGCATGTCTATTCTTTTCATGAACCACACCCAGTGTCATTGCATGTGTGTTCTTCTAACCAAACCACATAAGGATCCACCAGTGTCATTGCATGTCTGTTCTTTTCATGAACCACACCCAGTGTCATTGCATGTGTGTTCTTTTCATGCACCACATCTAGAGTCATTGCATGTATGTTCTTTTCAATAACCACAACCGGTGTCATGGCATGTATGTTCCTATAAACAAACCACATAAGGATCCACCAGTGTCATTGCATGTCTTTTCTTTTTGATGAACCACACCCAGTGTCATTGCATGTGTGTTCTTCTAACCAAACCACATAAGGATCCACCAGTGTCATTGCATGTCTGTTCATTTCATGAACCACACCCAGTGTCATTGCATATGTGTTCTTTTCATGAACCACATCTAGAGTCATTGCATGTACGTTCTTTTCATTAACCACAACCGGTGTCATAGCATGTATGTTCCTATAAACAAACAACATAAGGATCCACCGGTGTCATTGCATGTCTGTTCTTTTCATGCACCACACCCAGTGTCATTGCATGTGTGTTCTTCTAAGCAAACCACATAAGTCATTGCATGTCTGTTCTTTTCATGAACCACACCCGGTGTCATTGCATGTGAGTTCCTCTAGACAGACCACATAAGGATCCACCGGTGTCACTGAATGTTTGTTCTTTTCATGAACCACATAAGGATCCACCAGTGTCATTGGATGTGTGTTCTTCTCATGAACCACACATGGATCCACCGGTGTCATTGCATGTCGTATCCTCTAAACAAACCACATAAGGATTCACCAATGTCATTGCATGTCTGTTCTTTTCATAAACCACACCCAGTGTCATTGCATGTGTGTTCTTCTAAACAAACCATATAAGGATCCACACATGTCATTGCATGTTTGTTCTTCTAAACAAACCACAAAAGGATCCACCAGTGCCATTGCATGTCTGTTCTTTTCATGAACCACACCCAGTGTCATTGCATGTGTGTTCTTTTCATGAACCACAACTAGAGTCATTGCATGTCTGTTCTTTTCATGAACCACACCCAGTGTCATTGCATGTGTGTTCTTTTCATGAACCACAGCTAGTGTCATTGCATGTCTGTTCTTTTCATGAACCACACCCAGTGTCATTCCATGTCAGTTCTTTTCATGAACTACATAAGGATCCACCACTGTCATTGCATGTCTGTTCTTCTCACAAACCACATAAGGATCCACCAGTGTCATTGCATGTCTGTTCTTTTCATGAACCACACCCAGTGTCATTGCATGTGCCTTCCTCTAGAAAAACCACATATGGATCCACCAGCGTCATTGCATGTATGTTCTTTTCATGAACCACACCTAGTGTCATTGCATGTTTGTTCTTCTAAACAAACCACAAAAGGATCCACCAGTGTCATTGCATGTCTGTTCTTTTCATGAACCACACCCAGTGTCATTGCATGTGTGTTGTTTTCATGAACCACAGCTAGAGTCATTGCATGTCTGTTCTTTTCATGAACCACACCCAGTGTCAGTGCATGTCTGTTCTTTTCATGAACCACACCCAGTGTCACTACATGTCAGTTCTTTTCATGAACCACATAAGGATCAACAATGTCATTGGATATGTGTTCTTCTCATGAACCACACATGGATCCACCGGTGTCATTGCATTCTGTTCCTCCAAACAAACCACATAAGGATCCACCAGTGTCACTGCATGTCTGTTCTTTTCATGAACCAAACCTAGTGTCATTGCATGTGTGTTCTTCTAAACAAACCACATAAGGATCCACAAGTGTCATTGCATGTCTGTTCTTTTCATGAACCACATAAGGATCCACCAGTGTCACTGCATGTCTGTTCTTTTCATGAACCACACCTAGTGTCATTGCATGTGTGTTCTTTTCATGAACCACAGCTAGAGTCATTGCATGTTTGTTCTTTTAATGAACCACACCTAGTGTCATTGCATGTCTATTATTTTCCTTGCCTATGATCGCTTCTTAGGCCATAACCATGGAGCATCGTCTTTGCTTAACGGGATGCTTGGGTCAGTTTTCACGGTGAAGGGCGGAATTTCATCAAACTTATCATAATCTGCTGACATGTCTGTCTTGTCCTGGACTCCCGCGATGTTTCTTTTCCCTGACAGAACTATGTGACGCCGGGCTCATCGTCTGATGTATTCGTTTCCTTATTTTTTCTTTTTTTCGGCATAGAGGACATGTCCTTCACATAAAAAACCTGAGTCACATCATTGGCTAGGACGAATGGTTCGTCTCTGTAACCAAGATTCTTGAGATCCACTGTTGTCATTCCGTATAGCTGGTCTACCTTTACCCCTTCTCCATTCATGTTGACCCAACTACACCGAAACAATGGGACCTTAAAAGTAGGTCCATAGTCAAGTTCCCATATCTCCTCTATGTAACCATAGTATGTGTCATTTTTCCCATTCTCACATGTTGCATCAAAGTAGACACCACTGTTTTGGTTGGTGCTCTTTTTATCTTGGGCAATCGTGTAAAATGTATTCCCATTTATCTCGTACCCTTGGAAAGTCAATACAGTCGCAGATGGTGTCGCGTCCAACAAGTAGAGCCGATCTCCAATAGTGGTCTCATTCATGAGATGTAATTCCAACCAAGTGCCGAAAGTCTCCATGTTATTTTCTTTAATCCAGTAGTCATCCTTCCCCGGGAACTTGGAGCATACAACATTCATGTGTTCCTCGATATAACGGAGCCACGAAGGTAGAACTTTGGAGAACTATGTAGTGTGCTTGATTCAAAGAATGTCCGTCCCTAAATATCATTGCTTTCTTTCCTAGCGTGCCTTTTCCACTCAGTATCCCCTCATACCGTGATTCAGGAACACCAATCGGCTTGAGGTCAGGAAGAAAGTCTACACAGAACTCAATGACCTCCTCTGTTCCATAGCCCTTGGAGATGCTTCCTTCTGGCCTAGCACGGTTACGAACATATTTCTTTAAGACTCCCATGAACCTCTCGAAGGGGAACATATTGTGCAGAAATACAGGACTGAGAATGTAAATCTCTTCGACTAGGTGAACTAAGAGATGCTTCATAATATTGAAGAAGGACGGGGGAACACCAACTCAAAACTGACAAGACATTGGACCACATCCTTCTATAGCCTTTCCAGACTTTCTCGATCGATTACCTTCTGAGATATTGCATTGAGGAATGCACATAGCTTCACAATGGCTAATCGAACATTTTCCAGTAGAAGCCCCCTCAATGCAACCGGAAGCAACTGTGTCATAATCACGTGGCAATCATGAGACTTCAGGTTCTGAAATTTTTTCTCTGCCATATTTATTATTCCCTTGATATTTGACGAGAAGCCAGCCGGGACCTTCATAATGTAAAGGACTTCAAAAAAGATTTCCTTCTCTGCTTTGGTAAGAGCATAACTACTTAAGTATTTACGTCCTTTATCAGTATGCTTGTTGTATGGGTCTTTGATACATTGCTGGTCCTCCCGTGCTTCTGGTGTATCTTTTGTCTTCCCATACACGCCCAGGAAGCCTAGAAGGTTCACGCAAAGATTCTTCGTCACGTGCATCACGTCGATTGAAGAACGGACCTCTAGGTCTTTCCAATACTCAAGCTCCCAAAATATAAATTTCTTTTTCCACATGGCCGTGTGTCCGGTAATGGGGTCTTTCGGAACAGATTGACCGCCAGGACCCTTTCCAAAGCTTACTTCTAGGTCCTTCACGATACCAAATACATCAGCACCTTTAGGGATCTTAGGCTTCTTCTGGTAATTTGCCTCACCGTTGAAATTCTTGCCTTTCTTTCTTACTTGATGATTGGTCGGAAGAAATTTACGACACCCCAGGTACACAACCTTCTTACATTTATCCAAATATGTATCTTTAGTATTATCTAAACAGTGCGTGCATGCATTGTATCCCTTATTTGACTGTCCTGAAATGTTACTAAGAGCAAGCCAATCATTGATGGTTACGAACAACAACGCTCGAGGTCAAATGGCTCATGCTGGTGCTCATCACACACCTTTACACCTAGTTCTGCCCACAACTGCAAAAGTTCATCGACTAATGGCCTTAGGTACACATCAATGTCGTTGTCGGGTTGCTTCGGTCCTTGGATGAGCACTGGCATCATAATGAACTTCCGCTTCATGCAAAACCAAGGAGGAAGGTTGTAGATACATATAGTCACTGGCCAGGTGCTGTGACTACAGCTCTGCTCCCCAAAAGGATTCATGCCTTCTGTACTTAGACCAAACCATAAGTTCCTCACATCACCTGCAAAGTTCGAGTACTTTCTCTTGATGTTTCTCCACTGCGACCCATCGGCGGGGTGTCTCAGTTTCCCGTCTTTCTTACGCTCTTCTTTCACTACTAGGAAAAACGTTATCAGTGGTGCACCAAAACAACTTTCTGTGGCGCATCTAGCAGTCACCACTAAATTATCGCCACTAAAATTATATTTCTGTGGCGCATATGCATCTGCGCCACAGAAATATAATTTTAGTGGCGAAATTCACAGAATCCTTTTTTCAAATTCTGTGAATTTTGAAATATAGCTATATGCGCCACAGAAATATAGCTATAAGCGCCAAAGAATCCTTTTTCAGAATTTTGAAATTTTCAGAATCTGGTACAAATACAGGCATATAATAGGTATATTACAGGAAATACACAAAAATTAACATAAATTCACAGAAAAGCTACACACAGCAGTACAAATGTTCCACTTCACATATAATACATCAATAAGCACGAATGTTCACAAGTGTTCATCAATCACATCACTTAGAACCGAATAAGTGTACAAGTATATTTCACAAGTGTTCATCTCACTCACATAACTTACAACTGCGCAATGTTGTCACCGCCTAACCTTAGGACAGAATGTAGTACATCATAACCGCGATGCCAGTGAGGAGGAGCGGCACCAAGATCTTCGTCCGGTTCTTCTTCCACACGTGTCTCCTCCACTTGGCCACCGCCTCCTCTCTAGTCGCGTATCCCTTGTAGCTGTTGCCGCTGAACTTGTCCACTTGTTGGTGGCAGTCCACGCACTCCTCGTAGATACCTGGAACCTGACCCTTGTACACAACGTACGTCGGCATCTCTATTTACAAGGCATATTAGTACATCATGCAAATATATATGTTGACAAATATTAGAGCAAGGCATTCATAAACTTAAAACAATGCGTCGATGACAATGAAAGAAACACGACAACATGTCCGACACAATAACAACGACGGTTTCAAGCTAGGCAAGTTAAGTTTTTCGACACACACACTACATGTCCACCGATACACACGCTCTCTCGGTCAAGTAGCCTTCTCCTTGCAGGCCGCCGGGAACGGCTTGTACATGTATTTCGTCGTCAACGTCCTGAAGTCACCCTGCGCTTTGAGGCGGGCTTCGATCTCCCTCTTGGTGAACGACCTGGGCTGGTGTAAGAGCCCACCATGTGTGTTGACATGTTCCATGATGATATGTGACAGCTTCACCTGCGTATCATGGAAGTCTTCCCTGAGATCGGGGTCACTGATCCCATGCAACTTTTGGCCCATCCTTGGAGAGAAGATGGCAGCGTTAGCATCTCGCAATCCCGGACAAACCCTTTGAGGTGATGGCAAACGTAGAAGGCCTCCTTCACACTGTCAGACGGCTGCTTGACGCAGGGGAACTCGAACACATGCTTCAACTTGTGTCGGCCATCGTCCCTGTAAGCCTCCCCCTTATAGTTGAAGGGGCCTCCCTGATTGACATAGCCCTTGATAGCATCATCCAGAACGCTCCTTACTCTGGCGTAGTTCTTCCTCCTCGCACTCCCCGAGTTGAAGTAGGTGGCAAGCGAATACCTCGTGGAGAGGACGATGAGCGTGCAGTACTTATCTCTGCGCAACACACAATGTGGAACGGGATGTTGGAAAAGAGGAATGGAAAGAAATACTTATGTTTTACGATGGAGGTAGGAGGATGTGTACACTTACTCGGGAAAGAAAGGCACAAGGATGTTGTCCTTCCTCTTGTTGTCCATCAATAGCTTCTGAAGGTAGGACTTTGCCCGGGCTCGGGTCCTTGTTCCTTCTTCTAGCTGGCTATCCCGCATGTAGTAGGGATCCGCTATCGTGACGAACAGGGTGTCCTCTCTCTTGACCTTCATCGCCAGATTGAGCACGAATAGGCGGACCAAGTTATAGTCCAGCCGTCTCGAGTGGAATAGCTTGAAGATGTCCTCGTAGGCTATGAAGAACACATCCGCGAGGGCATCGGTGATGAAGCCCACATCCTCCAGCACCTTGGCGGTGAACACCGGGTAACTCAGGTCCTTGTCCTTGAGAAGGAGGCCCTCCAGTGTCAGGACACCTTCATGCAAACTCATTATAGCTCCTGAAGCTAGGGGGCGCAGTTCCGGAGGCAGTATGGGCTGACCAGCTTCGTGCACTCTGGTCAAGCCATCCTTGCGGGGTGGTACAACGTCGTCCCGGTAACGGGTCGGAGCGGGCTGGCTCGTAGCCTTGTCCTTGTTACTGTTCGGCCTCTTCCTCACCCTCTTCCTCTTCGCATCAGCAGCCTCCACTGGCGATGCTAACCCGTCACCGGCCGTCCTGTGTAGTGTGTCAGGTCTGAAAATGATTCCGGACGATGTAGGTTGTGTCTCGGCGGCCGGAGGCGTCTCCTGAGAAAACCCACGGAAGACCAGACGCTTCTTGGGATAGCTAGCTTGATCACGGAATCATGGTTCTTCGACGAGAGGAGGCATGAACGGTCCTTTGCTAGCGCCGGTGTTGACGAAGGCATTGACGTCGACCGGTGCATCATCATCATCATCCACCTCGATGTTGGCATCGAAGGCCACCATGTCCATGTCATCTTGGGGTGGTGGCGATGGCTATTGCGGTGCCACGGCCTTGCCTTTAGGCGGGGGCGATGGCGGTCGAGGAGCAACCACGCCCTTGGCTGCTTGTGGTGCCGGTGCAGACGCTCCCAAGAGTCTCTAGTGACGGCTTGTGGTGGCGGCGACGACGACCGGTGCAGCAGGAGGCTTCGTCCTTGGCGGCCGGACGACCGAGGTGGCACCGGTGGAGCGAGATCCAATACGAATCTAGGTCTTTGGCCAAATCATGGGATAGCCATGGCAACCTTCCAGGGTCAGGTGCTCGTCGTCTCCCGGAGGTTGCATGGGAGGGTCCATGTCTTCGCACCCCCCCAACACCCGACCCAACTCGACGCGCTTCACGGCATCGTCCATGGGCTTGTAGTTCATCATGCGGTTCGCCGGTTGTATTAGCTTGCCCGTGGCAACATCCTTCAACTCGCCGCCGGGCACCTTGTGCAAGAGCACGCACGGAGTTTCCTGAGGCATACAGATATGCATCATGAGATGGCAGCCAATCAAAGGCATTAAGTAGAGCACGCTGACTAACTACTTATTTTACCTTGGTGAGGGAGCCGAGCTCGGCTAATGTCGAGACACAGGCGGCCGGTGGCTGATCCTTCTTCTTCTCCGTCTCGGGTGCATTAGGAAGCACCGCCGCTGGCGGCTGCTGCGCATTGGTAGTCTCGGCAGGAGGGGGCAGCTCCGGCGCATCCAACTCCATCGGCTGCGCCGCGGGGATGGAGGGCGGCGGGGTAACCATGTCTGGCGACACTTCGTGGCTCGAGGTGCTACCGCCATCGCTGGGCACTTGTATCGGCCCCACCTGACCATCCGCATTCCATTTTGCTATCCCCTCCATCAGCCGTGGGGGTAGGATCTCGAGGATCTTCTATTGCACTATCGCGTTCACCTCGTCCTGGTCCACCTTACTAGCCTCTAGATGCGTGATCTTCCGCTTCAACTCTTCCTTCTCGGCTTGATCCTGAGCCGCCGACTGGGTCCACCTCTCCTTTCTCTTCTTGGCTTCCTCGCTATAGTACTCGTGGAACTTTGTGCTCGTACCAAAGCCAGAGATATGGCCAAATGACGTGGGCAGCTCGGATTATGGCCTCCCCTTGAAGGCGTTGGTCGCCCTGTTGAAAATCGTGTACCATGGCTCCGTCGAGCCCTGGGACGACGAGTCCGGCGCCTCGCGTGTAGCCTTGATTTCATCGTCCTACAGATAAGGAAGGGTGAACCCATTTAGGAACTTTCCTTCATTATTCAAAATGAAAGCAAATGGACCGCGGGTAAATTCCTTACCAGCTTACTCTCAAACTTCCTCACATCGTCATCATCGGTGACGAATTCCTTGGAATCCTTGTCCAGATAGTAGCGGGCCGGGACAAAGTTCCGGGTCTGCTCGTCCGTGATTTTTTAAAACGGGTTTTCTTTCCCGAGACGCTCAACCTCGGCGTCCTCCCTTGCCCATATGGCCTTCTTTCCCCTCTAACCGCCGCTTCCACATCGGTTTTTACCTATGTTATGTTCCCGCATTTCCCGACCCCACTCCATCCATGCCTTCGCTTCGTTAGTCTCCATCTCCGCCTTGAATATCTTGAACTCGTCTTCGTCGATCATGGACTCACCCTTCTTGATCTTCTCTAGCTTTCCTTTTTCGCGATCTTGTTCTTCACCCGGGTTCTCTAGCTGCTCAAGGCATTGACCATCTTCATGATGGCTAACCTGTTCACCTTATAGGATTTTGCCAGTTTGTCGGTGTACGGTGCTGGGAACTTGTACCATCGGTGAAGCTTCTTAAGGAAGTTTGCCACCAGCCGCTCATTCGCTTCACTTCTCAGGTGCTTCGTGTTGATCGACATGCTTTCCCAGATGATGCACCCGAGTTGCATGCCGTACCCGGCGGCAACATCTGGAGGCTCCAACGGAAGGCCACTTTCCGAGACCAGAGTGATCTCGTCGGTGGTGTCGGCGAGCTTTTGTGGCTTCCGATCCTTCCTCGGCTTCTTATTCTTCTTAACGGAGGAGTTGCTGCTACCGCCATCTGTGCGGTCCCCGCCATCGGTCGTGCGGCCTCCGCTATCGGTCGTGCGGCCTCCACCATCGGAGGTGGTCGCATCCTCCTCCTCGGCTTCATCTATCCGGTAGTCCTCGTCCCCCTCTTGCTCATCATCACCATCGTGGCCCGCAGTAGCTACCACATCCTCATGCTGAGACTCCGTCGCCTCGTGCTGCGCCGCCGCCTCCCAGAAAGTGAGGTTCGCCGCTCTGGCTTGGTCTTTGATGCTCATGGTGGCCTTAGAAGTGCCGGCCCCATCGGCGGCCGACATGTTTGCACACTTCTAAACAAATTAAAATAAGGAAGCTAATATTAATTATTGTTGACAATATTTAAAATGAGCTGTCCATTTCTCCTGAAGTGTCAATTCACTTCCACTTCGGTTGAGAAATGGGGCTCATATGTCAAAAAATTACTAAGTGTTGACCGAAAAATTCGGCATGACCTTCGCTAATTTTTTGACATATGAGCCCCATTTCTCGACCGAAATGGATCGAAATCAACATTTCAGGAGAAATGGGTAGCTCGGGTGATTTCCCTGCAAACATTTCACATACAAAAATGCACAAAGAATAAGAAACTTCATGAGCATGGACAGTATACAGTATAGAAGCGCCACCAGCATCGTTTTCACCTGCAGAAATTTCTTCACCGAAATTTATAACCTATGTTTTATTTTCAAACGGGCTAGAGGCACCAAACAGGCCAATATCTGCCTGGTCTGGTGCTTCACTGCAGTTATTGCTCCTCCCCTCTATGTGAATATTATTTCATCATGGAGGATTTTAATTGATTCCTGTGCATGTTTGAAAGAATGTATATGCCTCTTATCACCTTCATTATTTGGCATGGGTGTACTACTAAATGTTAGATGTTCAGAAAATGTGTACATGTGCTTCCATGTTTTTATATTATTCTCGTACTATTATTTAATGAAAAACAATTATCATCCATCATCCAAATTCAGTATATATAACAGGTACCATCAGCTACATGTATAATAGATATACACTCCAGGGACTATCAGCAATTATACAATAACTAGCAATGCAAAACCTCTTACTATCTTCAAACTCCCCGCTGCGGCACTGCCTAATAAATATAGCAGTACTACCATATTCACCCATCACAGCAAGTGGATAATCTCATCCACTAGCATAAGAATATGTTATTGCATATCTACCCACAGCCCTATTACCTATTAGAACTCGATTGAGTGTTTATCTTGGACAGACATCGATGAGGCTAAACTTCCAGTTATGAAATTAAAGGTATATTTTGTCCACTGAATGCACGCAAGCAATATGGGATGACCATTGCATCAAAATTCCACAAAGTTATAAATGGTTACAACAACAACATTCCTATCTTCCTGGTGCACTGACTGCACTCTTTAATTCTACCAATTTTAATTATAGTAAACAGTCAGGTAGCTATATTACTAGACATTAGCTTAATTCCCATCAGGTATTACATTTCTATTAGAGGTTAGTGATATTTGAGCACATAGTGCAAGAGGAAAGTTCATTCTGTGAACTGTAATTATAGTAAATGGTACTAACGCATGGAACTAAGCTGAGAATTCCAACTAGCAATGTAGTAGCAATACCATTTGCAACCAACAAATTTAAAATGAGCAGAGTAGTAAATCGCTTCTAGCCCGCAACAATATCAGCTCAAGTGAACCTAGGGTTCCTAGAGTACAGAGATCCAGGGGAAGGATGCATCCATGGGAATCGGCGATTACCTAGGGACAGCGGACGGCGGACAGTGAGGTGGATGCTATCTGGTGGACGGCGGATGGCGGGGTGGTTGTTCCTCCTGCGCGCTGCGGACGGGCTCCTCCTCCTGCGCGCTGCCGACGGGCTCCTCCTCCACGGGCTCCGGTGATGGGGGCGGCTCTCCTCCACGGGCTCCGGTGATGGGGACGATAGAGCCTCTCCTCTTCCTCCTGGACGGCGAGGCCACCGCGAGGCCACGGTGAGGCAAGGCGGGTGTGGCGCGGCGGGGCGGGCGCGGCGGCGAGAACGGAGGCGTGCTAGCTTGGGTTGATCTATGGTATTGACTCGATTTGGCGCAGTGAGATTGAAAACCCTAAGTCAAAGAATTCTGTGGCGCATCTGTACAGATATGCGCCACAGAATTGTTGGAGATGGTACATAAAAGGCGTGTTGCGCTGTTGTTTGATAGAAACACTTGCTTACCACAATGGTTCAGCGCTTCCTTTGTTCTGAACCTGGGGTGGCCAGGTTCGATTGCTGGCTGCCACATCTTTTTTTTTACTTTTTAAAAAATATTTTCAGGATGGTAATAATATATTAAAAGCAAGAACTAATATATTTTCCTATTAAAAACAAGAATTAATATATTTGCCTTGATATTATATTATATATATGCTTGTGTCACACCCACATCAATATCCGCATACATTAGTTTGTCAAAGTAATACATATATGCACGCGCGCGAGAACACATGTGCATTAATTAGTACAAAAAAGGCGTCAAAAACCGCTAAGTCGGCTCCGAGCTAGCTAGTGTCTTTTCACAACAACTTTCTTGCCCTTCTTCTTCGCGGTAGAATACTTTAGGCCAGCCACCTTGAGATTTCTTCTCGTGTACGGGCAACCTTTAGTCGGTAGGGTAGTCTTCCTTCTTACTTTAGCATAAGTAGTTAGCTTGTCGAAGTACTTGTCGAATTCCTCTTCGATCTTGGGATCGCCGTTCTTGTCGATGTCTTGCTTGTTTGCGGGTCCTTCCATTCCGATGATGCTCCTCTTGCCCCTCCTCACGACAACACGGCTTGGCTTTGCCGGGTCGGTAATGAAGAAGCATTGGTAAACTTGGCTAGCAAGCACCCATGGCTCATTTTTCGTGGAGGCGTTCTTCGATTTGGCATCGGGTATAACCATGGTGGTGAAAAACCGGCCATCTTTTTCGACGCTCTTGGCCCATCTGACATGAAAAATTGGCACCGTCACTCCGCAGTAGTCGAGTTCCCATATCTCCTCGATCCTTCCGTAGAATCTTTCCTTGACATCAGTCACGTCATCAGCGTATGATAGCATAGTTACTCCTGAGTTTTGGTATTCGCTATTCTTGTCCTTCTCCTCAGTGTAGAATCTATAGTCGTTGATGTCGTATGTCTGATAGGTCCTAACCTTGCACCCGGGGCCCTATGAGAGTGAGAATATGAGTTTCTGATCTTCAGTATAAGGCGTCAGCATGGGACTTTCTAGTAGCCTTTTCTTGAACCACCCCGTGAAGCTGGTGTTGTGCTCTCTGGTTACGTCTCCATTCTTCCTCGGCTTGCCCATGTTGGCGAGCTTTTTCTCGATTAAGGTTTGTGCTCATCCACCCAGGGGCCGACCAACTGTATGTATTGTAGCGCGACTCGGTTTGCCCTATCAAAGTCGGCGTGTTCGAGTTTGATGCCAACGTGGAGTGCGCGGTTGCCCTCACGGTGACCAAATCTAGCGAGCCTCCCGAGGTGCTTCCTGGTGGGCAGACCGACATCCTGGTTCTCGGTGCTTAGGTAGTTCTGGCAGAAGGAGATGCACTAGTAGGTTAGAAAGCCCTTGGCTATGCTTCCATCTGGACGGGACATGTTGCGAACGAATCCTTTGATGACACCGTTTAGCCTTTCGAAAGGCATCATGTTGTGCAGGAACGCCGGCCCGAGATTGATGATGTCATCCACGACATGGACAAGCAGATGCACCATGATGTCGAAGAACGCGGGAGGGAAGTAAATCTCGAGCTCGCATAGTATCTCGACGATCTCTTCCTATATCTTGCCAAGCTGCTTCACGCTGATAGACTTCCTAGATATGACATCGAAGAAGTTGCAGAGGCCAAATAGCGTCTCACAGACGTGCTCGTCCATTATCCCTCAGATCGCAACGGGGAGTATCTAGGTCATAAGCACGTGACAGTCGTGAGACTTCATCCCACTGAACCTCTTCTTCGCTACGTCCAGATATCTGCTTATCTTCCCAGAGTAGCCGTGCGGAACCTTGATTCCTAGGAGGAAACGGAAAAACCTCTTGAGCTCCTTCTCGCTTAGAGTGAAGGATACAGCTTTAAGCACCACCTCATTCTTCTTAGCCCTTTTGCGGCGACCCTAGGTCCCTTCCGTCTGTTCATCGTCATCGTCGGCATCGTCACTATCGGGGTACTGAAGTTCCTTCTTAATGCCAAGCAATTTTAGGTCGCTTCTTGCTTTCGGCCCATCTTGGTCCTATCCGGCATGTTCATCAGAGTGCCGAGCAGGCTCTCGGTAACGTTCTTCGTGATGTGCATCATATCAAGGCTATTGGGCGTGTGGAGGACCTTCCAGTAAGGAAGGTCCCAGAAAACGGACCTCGCCTTCCATACTCCATGCAGCGGTGATGGCTGTTCCCTCGGCCGCTTCTTTCCTGTCGCAGGGCACTCTTCCCAATTGTCCAGAATCTCCTGGATTTATAGCTGCTTAACGGTCGACGTGGGGCATTTTCGAGCTCGTCTTTGCCATTGAACATGTCTCCGCGTTTTCTCCACGGGTGATCCTTGCAGAGCCACATTCGAGTCCTTTGGAACACGGTTTTCCAAGACCTAGGATCCCTCGGCAGCTGCAGATGCGGGGTATTGTCCATGCACCTGACACATGCACAGAATCCGTGGTTCACCTGACACGCTACATATCCGTAACCAGGATAGTCCTGCACCGTCGTAAGCAACGCAGCTCTCAGGTCGAAATAATCTCCAGTGTAGGCATCCCACGTACGTGTCGGCGTCTCCCACAGCATCGCTAACTCCTCTTTCAGGAGCCCAAGATACAGATGCATGTCGACACCCGGTTGTTTTGGCCCCTGGATAAGGATACTCATGTGTACGTACCGCTGCTTCGTGCACAACCAGGGTGGGAGGTTGTACGGCCATAAAAACACGGTCCAGGTGCTGTGTGTGCTACTCTGGTTGCCAAAGGGATTGAGTCCGTCGGTGCTCATGCCCAGCCTAACGTTCCTTGGATCGAGCCCGAACTCATCTTGGAATTTGATGTCCAGCGCATTCCACTGGCTAGCGTCCGCGGGGTGTGTCAGGATCTTGCCCTTCTCCGGATCATCTTCCGGCTTCTCCCTCTTCGCGTGCCATTGCATAAGCTCTGCTTCCTTAGGGTCTACGAAATACCGCTTCAGACGAGAAGTGATAGGAAAGTACCACCACTTTTCGAGGAACTTTCTTGTTCCCTCTCTTGTACCGTCGCTGGCCGCCCACCAGGCATGTGGTTCTATCCTTGTACTCGTTCCGGTAAAGTGCGCAGTCGTTGATGCATGCGTGGTACTCCACGTACGGTAGGTCTAGTGGGCAAACTACTTTCCTCGCCTCCTCGATACTTGTTGGCAATGTGTTGTCCTTGGGAAGACGAGCGTGCCAGAATTTCATGTGAGCGTTAAAGCTAGTGTCGGTCCATTTGTGCTCCGCCTTCATCTCCAGAGCCTTCGGCGTTACACTCAAGCGTGTATCCTCGGGCCGGCACCCAGGATACAATGGAGTCCTCCCGTCTACCTCCATCTGTGTCAGCTTGGCTTTCTCTCTAGCTGCAGCTCTCGTGTTGGCCGTCTGCTTGAGGAGTATTTCTTGAAGATGAGGGTCCCGCAAGGCCAAAGTTAGCGGCGTGTCCGTGCTCCCGTCTTCTCCACTGCCACCACCACCATCTCCTCTGGAATCGTCTCCTTCATGATGATCGTGTCTGCCGGCATCTCCTTCTTCATGATGATCATGTTCGTCGGCATCTCCTTCGTCATGATGACCATGTCCAGGAGACCCTTCGTCTTCTCCCCCGCCCCCGGCCTCTTCTTCATCATGGCCACCGCCATCTACCGATGGCTCCTCATTCACTAAGAAGCCAGGCATGAAACCACGCGTCAACAGGTGAGACTCCAGTTGTTCGGAATTAGGGTTGATCCACTTCCGGTGTTTGCACGTTCGGCACGGACATCTTATCTTGGTCATGTTGTTCCGAACCATGTTGGCTACCGCGTCAGCCTTGTATCTAACCACCCAGCGTTCGCTCATATGGATGACCATGGTCGCCTGCGCGCGAACATAGACCAAATTAGAGAGAGTATGTTAGAACCATGCACACACACGACGCACACACATACATGCATGCATGATCGCCGGGAAATTTCGGCATGACCTATCCTAAAAATAGGACGTATGGCTAGTGTAGAAATTTGCCGAAATGGACGTGAATCAACATTTCGGCAAACCTCCATGCACCTGGCGCCGGCAACATGTATTCAACCACAACACAACCTCACTCCACAAGACACATGTATTCAAGCACAACACAAAGCGAAGGAACATCCTCTCTCGCCATCGCACACCGCCCGCGGGACCATCTTCACCTACAAAACATCCATACACACCGCGCTGAGGCCCGCCGGCCACACAAAACATGCATCACACAAGTACCCATGCACACATGCCTCACAAATCTACAAACCCCATATGCATATAGTGTAGCGAGAGGGGGTGTTGGGATGTGTGGAGGAGGAAAGTATGAGTGGTTTACTACCTTTACAAGTAGGAGTAGCTTCCCCTCACAAGTACATGAACCAAAGTAGGTCTAGCTATCAACAATGGAGGTGAGTATGAGCGAAATGGAGTGGGAGGGAGGAGGGGGACAAGCTAGCTAGTTGGAAGTGGTGGGAACAAGGGAAAGGGGGCTGCCACCTTTTGTAGATCTGTTTCGCACATTATGTGGCGCATATGGAAAATGCTCCACAGAATGCGCATATACCTACATGCGCCACAGAAAGTGAGAATTCTATGGTAGCTATATGCGCCACAGAATTTTGACATTCTGTGGCGCATATATCCATATGCGCCACAGAACTCTGGCCTGCCCATGTGCTAGGGTCAGGCCCACGTGGGCCCACAGGAATTCTGTGGCGCATGTAGCTATATGCGCCACAGAATTCTCACTTTCTGTGGCGCATATATCCGTATGCGCCACAGAATTGCAGGAATTCTGTGGCGCATTTTCTACATGCGCCACAAAATTAATTTTAGTGCAGCATTTTTTGCATATGCGCCACAGAATTAAATCTACCTATAATCGTTTTCCTAGTAGTGTTTGTGCCATCACAACAACCTGGCATGCTCTTTATTTCTGAACAGACGTTTCAATCATGGTATTATAGGAGCATACCACATAACCTTAGCATGAACCCTCTTCCTGGAGGGCTCGTTATCGCCCTCAACATCACCAGGGTCATGTTGTCTGATCTTGTATCAATATGCATTGCATACCAGGCATTTATCCATATTCTCGTACTTCTCACCGCGGTACAGGATGCAGTCATTAATACATGCATGTATCTTCTCCACATCTAATCCTAGAGGGCAGATAGTCTTCTTTGCTTCGTACGTTGTCTCGGGCAGCTCGTTATCCTTTGGAAGCTTCGGCTTCATTATTTTTAGTAACTTCTCAAATCCCTTGTCAGATAAGCAAGTCTCTGCCTTCCATTTCAGCAGTTCAAGTGTGGTACCGAACTTTGTGCTGCCATCTTCGCAATTTGGGTACAACAACATTTTGTGATCCTTTTGCATGGCCTCCAACTTAAGCTTCTCCCTTTCTATATCACATTGTTGCTTTTCATTAGAAATGACCCGACCAAGACCATCAGCGGGCTCATCCGATGCCCGTTGTTCTTCTTCATTGCCGCCTCCCTCTTCTTCATTGTCTTCCATTGCAGTATCACCGTATTCTTCAAGGGACATAGGATAGCTGTCATCCTCCTCCTCTTCTTCATTTTCGTCCAGCCTAGCCCCTCTTTCTCCGTGCATGGTCCAACAATAATATCCGGGCATGAAACCTCTCCGAAGCAGATGGCTTTGAAGGATTCTCGGGGCAGAGTGCTCCGCCACGTCCCGGCAGTCGACGCAGGGACAAGGCAGAAAATTATCCACTTTGTTTGCCTTAGCCAAATCGATAAATTTATGCAGGCCTGCAATAAAATCAGAATGGCGTCGGTCGCCATACATCCATCGCATCCGTGCATCGATCTGCGTCATAATAATTAACCATTACAATAACATCGTGAATAGTAAAATGACCACCCTACATGGACACATGCAATATTTTTGTATCAGTTACAGATAAAGAAGATAAGGTTGCTAACCTCAGTCGAGGATACCGTGTTGTGCAAACGAAAGGGTGACTCGGACATTTCGTCGAACACCTTGTGTGCAATCAAAGAAAAAAAAAGCTAGCACCCACACCTCACACACAATCCAGCAAAATTTGGTGGGAAAAGGGCTGGGCTTATATATAGCCAGAGGAGGGCTTTTGTTCCCGGTTATTGCCACGAACCGGGACCAAAGCCCCTCCCACGCGACACGTGGCGGCCCAGCAGCTCGTACCCCACCCAGGTTATTGGTCCCGGTTAATGGCACGACCCGGGACCAATGACCTGGGTGGAGGGCGCGCTGCTGGGCCGCCACGTGTCGCGCGGGAGGGGCTTTGGTCCCGGTTCGTGGCAATAATCGGGACCAATGCCCACCGTCGCTTCGTCGTCCCCGTGTATAAATATGAGGCCACAGCGCTCGCTTCCGCCATCGCCTCGGCCTCTCTTCAGTCCATCTCCACCTCACCCCTTTAGCCATCGCCTCTCCGCCGCGTCGTCGTCTCGCCTCCCCTCCCTCTCCAATCTCCACCGCGCCGCCATGGAGGTGCCCACGCTCAACCACTACGAGGCGGCGATGTTTGCGTACTACGGCATCCTCGCGCCGCCGCGTGCGACCGTTCCCGCCGGATTTAGCATCAACGAGGCGGGTGTGCCGGTGGCTCCGCTCCTCAAGCCGCGCGGATACGAGACGGAGTACGTCATCGCGGAGCGTCGCCGCCAGCTGCCCACGTGCATGAGGGCGTTGCCCCGATACGTGGCGGCCAGCGACTACTGGCCCCGGCTGTTCAAGAAGGAGCGGAAGGCCAAGCTTGGCAACCGCATCGTGGACGGGCGCCTGGTGCACCTGGATCGCCCCAACCAAGAAGGGCGGGAGATGTTCTGGTCCGTCCCTGGACGGACCATCTACACCGCCATCAACGCCGCTAGGCGCGCAGAGGAGCTCTGTCTCCCGAACAACGCCGAGATCGTGGAGATTTCGTCCGACGACGATGAGGAAGCCGGCGGCTCGGAGGACAGCGGCTCGGAGGACAGCGGCAGCGGAAGTGTTGTCAACTAGAAAAATTTGTAAAGTCACATCTTTGTATGGAAAAATTTGTGGTCGAATAATAAAATGTCTGAATTTAGATCTTTGTCTCGATTAATTTGTGAATTTTTTTTCAAAAATACTGATCAATTCAATTTCTACCTCGAATTAATTTCTGCCCCGAATTAATTTACATTAATTGTCTTGGACTGCTGACCGTCACGGGGGCATTGGTCCCGGTTCATGCCACGAACCGGGACCAATGCCCCGCAGAGCGCCACGTGTGCGTCGCGGGGGCATTGGTCCCGGTTCATGCCACGAACCGGGACCAATGCTTAGAGATGAACCGGGACCAATGCTCAGGCGGCATGAACTAGGACCGGTGCGTGGCATTGGTCCCGATTATGGAAACGAACCGGGACCAATGAAATTTGGGCGCTGGACCAAATGCCCCCTTTCTACCATGCACGGGATCGAGCGGGGCTCTCCCTGGCGGCCATTGTGGGCTTCTCTACGGGAGGGGACAGAGTCACGCGGAGAGAGATGGGGACGTGACGCGGGGTGGTGGTGGGGTCGGGAAGGTTACGTGCGAGCCTGGAGACGGGGTTGGTCACGCGTGGGCGTGTCGGTGCAATGCTGCTGCGTGCGTAGTGTACGTGGCCACGTGGCCTTGTCGGCAGAGAGCTGACGGGGTGGCGTGCGCGTCTGTGTGGCGGCGACGGGGTGAGGGAGCAGGTGGGGTGTAGGTTAGGGTTTGGGTTTGGGGTAGTAGGTGACCAGCCAGGCCTTTGGGTCTGTCTCCCAGAAAAATAGTTTTATTTATTTGTTTTTGTTTTAAAAGTCTTTTGTAAATTATTTTTAGACAAAACAAAATATCCGGAAAAGGCCCGGGGTTTCGATTTAAACTTACGACGGGGATATTTAGAAAATAAAACTAGACTTTTAGAAAAATAGTTTTAGGAAAATGATGCATGAGGACATGACGATGCTCAAATGCAATGTGGCATGATGACATGAGCATACGGTCATGATGATGCAGAAAATAAAAACAACACGCGATTTTCTAGTAGTGCTTTTCTCGGGGTGCTACAGATAAGAGGTGAGAGAGAGACATCATCCCACCGCCAGAAAAAGTCCCTCCCTCTCGAGCCATGCGCACTAGGCTTTTAGAAAAATAGTTTTAGGAAAATGATGCATGAGGACATGACGATGCTCAAATGCAATGTGGCATGATGACATGAGCATACGGTCATGATGATGCAGAAAATAAAAACAACACGCGATTTTCTAGTAGTGCTTTTCTCGGGGTGCTACAGATAAGAGGTGAGAGAGAGATATTATCCCACCGCCGGAAAAAGTCCCTCCCTCTCGAGCCATGCGCACTCCGCTGTCTTCCTGGTCATGTGCTGGCCTAGGATCTATCCTGCCACCATTGCCCCGAGATACTAGACATGTTCTTGCTTGTTGGTTGTTGGAAGAACTGTTCTAATCCTGCCTTCTATATCTTTTAACCTTGCAGTACCGGATGTACGGGCTAGTAATGGGGATGGTGGCCCAAGCGTGGATGAAGCAAGGCCGCACACCAATAGAATCCTGGTGCTTCCATCTCGTCGTCCTCCTTGCGCTCCGTTCCCAAAAAACAGGTTGTACAAATATTTTTCGGTGAAAACTTTCATTAAACTTATAAAATAAATTATCAACATTTAACAAGATAAGATTGACATAATATGGAAATATATTTCAATTTTTTTTGACAGGAACATATATTAATATCGCGAGATAGCAATTACAGCCGGTGCAACAACGCATTACACTATTGATATTACGGATGCACATAGCCAAAAAAAGAAAAGAACAATTACAGAAAAATGTCCCGCTACAGCGGTCTATGCCACACAACAGCGGACCAAACACCACTGAGATAGCATCGGAAATCCATCCTCTCCCAAAGCGATGCCTCCAAAAAGGGAAGTGCACAAACACTGTCATGGCCCTGATCGACGATCATGGGTTTTCACCCCGGAGAATGTCCATGCTCACAAAACAATGCCTTCAACAAGACCATTGTCAGACACAACCAATTAAGGCCAGATCTTGGATTTTCACCCTACAAGTTTGAACTTTGGAAACCTCCCATACTGTCACACCCACTTCACGATGTCGCTGCTCCAAGACCCAGATCACAAAGCGAAAACCTCAACGCGACGAGTATTCAAACCGCCATTAGCAGTTCCCAGACCTCGGCTTCCATGTCATTCTCCGTGACTGACTTCATCACGGGACTAAAGGCATGTCCTTGATGGGAATAGACTACAAAGCTTCACGTCGATCCTGCTGAAACCAAACTGTCAGATAAAAAATGGTTGTGCACGACCGAAACCCATCCAATCCGGTGAACTCCGGCATGTCGTCCGTTGGAGTTCACCAGCGGAACCTTCCAGAACTCAACACTCTAGCCAAAGGGCGGGAGACCATAATCTAGTAGATCCTCGTCATGGCGTGGGAGGGATCCTAGGACTAGAGCCCCTTTGTTCGAAGCCAGGCCAACAGACCCAAGCCACCCGTCGGCAACCTGTGGGGTCTGCCTCACTGAGCCCAATCGATGGCCATGGCCAACGACGTGCAAGGAGGCGGCAGCGCAGGGTCAGTCCTCCACCGGATCCGGCCACGACACGACGAGGAGGATAAGCGAGACAACAGGAGAACCACCCGGATCAGAGCTCTAGGGTTCGACCCATGCCAATCCGAGGCCCAACCCCCAACACTGGTCAAGCGCCAGCTAGGAGGACCTCCGCCACCACCCTGGCCAGGGAAGCCGCCCTAACCGCCGCTCGTCGATGCGCCGGCCATACACGCCCCATCAGCCCCGGCGGCCGTCAATGGCACCCACCATGCCTAGGCCAAACTTTGTCTGCCGGGCCAGCCGCCACCGCGGCTAGGGCCAGCGGCAGCGGCGCAGGAGAGGATGCGACAGGGTGGCGTTGTGGGATCTGCATACCGGGTGTTTATCCATATTCCCGTACTTCTCACCGCGGTACAGGATGCAGTCATTAATGCATGCATGTATCTTCTCCACATCTAACCCTAGAGGGCAGATAGTCTTCTTTGCTTCGTACGTTGTCTCGGGAAGCTCGTTATCCTTTGGAAGCTTCGGCTTCATTATTTTTAGTAACTTCTCAAATCCCTTGTCAGATAAGCAAGTCTCTGCCTTCCATTTCAGCAGTTCAAGTGTGGTACCGAACTTTGTGCTGCCATCTTCGCAATTTGGGTACAACAACATTTTGTGATCCTTTTGCATGGCCTCCAACTTAAGCTTCTCCCTTTCTATATCACATTGTTGCTTTTCATCAGAAATGACCCGACCAAGACCATCAGCGGGCTCATCCGATGCCCGTTGTTCTTCTTCATTGCCGCCTCCCTCTTCTTCATTGTCTTCCATTGCAGTATCACCGTATTCTTCAAGGGACATAGGATAGCTGTCATCCTCCTCCTCTTCTTCATTTTCGTCCAGCCTAGCCCCTCTTTCTCCGTGCATGGTCCAACAATAATATCCGGGCATGAAACCTCTCCGAAGCAGATGGCTTTGAAGGATTCTCGGGGCAGAGTGCTCCGCCACGTCCCGGCAGTCGACGCAGGGACAAGGCAGAAAATTATCCACTTTGTTTGCCTTAGCCAAGTCGATAAATTTATGCAGGCCTGCAATAAAATCAGAATGGCGTCGGTCGCCATACATCCATCGCATCCGTGCATCGATCTGCGTCATAATAATTAACCATTACAATAACATCGTGAATAGTAAAATGACCACCCTACATGGACACGTGCAATATTTTTGTATCAGTTACAGATAAAGAAGATAAGGTTGCTAATCTCAGTCGAGGATACCGTGTTGTGCAAACTAAAGTGAGGCTCGGACATTTCGTCGAACACCTTGTGTGCAATCAAAGAAAAAAAAAGCTAGCACCCACACCTCACACACAATCCAGCAAAATTTGGTGGGCAAAGGGCTGGGCTTATATATAGACAGAGGAGGGCTTTTGGTCCCGGTTATTGCCACGAACTGGGACCGAAGACCCTCCCACGCGACACGTGGCGGCCTAGCAGCTCGTATCCGACCCAGGTTATTGGTCCCGGTTAATGGCACGACCCGGGACCAATGACCTGGGTGGGGGGCACGCTGCTGGGCCGCCACGTGTCGCGCGGGAGGGGCATTGGTCCCGGTTCGTGGCAATAACCGGGACCAATGCCCACCGTCGCTTCGTCGTCCCCGTGTATAAATATGAGGCCACAGCCCTCGCTTTCGTCATTGCCTCGGCCTCTCTGCAGTCCATCTCCACCCCACCCCTTTAGCCATCGCCTCTCCACCGCGTCGTCGTCTCGCCTCCACTCCCTCTCCAATCTCCACCGCGCCGCCATGGAGGTGCCCACGCTCAACCACTACGAGGCGGCGATGTTTGCGTACTACGGCATCCTCGCGCCGCCGTGCGCGACCGTTCCCGCCGGATTTCGCATCAGCGAGGCGGGTGTGCCGGTGGCTCCGCTCCTCAACCCCCGCGGATACGAGACGGAGTACGTCATCGCGGAGCGTCACCGCCAGCTGCCCGCGTGCATGAGGGCATTGCCCCGGTACGTGGCGGCCAGCGACTACTGGCCCCGGCTGTTCAAGAAGGAGCGGAAGGCCAAGCTTGGCAACCGCATCGTGGACGGGCGCCTGGTGCACCTGGATCGCCGCAACCAAGAAGGACGGGAGATGTTCTGGTCCGTCCATGGACGGACCATCTACACCGCCATCGATGTCGCTAGGCGCGCAGAGGAGCTCCGTCTCCCGAACAATGCTGAGATCATGGAGATTTCGTCCGACGACGACGAGGAAGCCCGCGGCTCGGAGGACAGCGGCAGCGGAAGTGTTGTCGACTAGAAAAATTTGTAAAGTCACATCTTTGTATGGAAAAATTTGTGGTCGAATAATAAAATGTCTCAATTTAGATCTTTGTCTCGATTAATTTGTGAATTTTTTTTCAAAAATACTGATCAATTCAATTTCTACCTCGAATTAATTTCTGCCTCGAATTAATTTCTGCCCCGAATTAATTTACATTAATTGTCCTGGACTGCTGACCGTCACAGGGGCAATGGTCCCGGTTCATACCACGAACCGGGACCAATGCTTAGAGATCAACCGGGACCAATGCTCAGGCGGCATGAACCAGGACCGGTGCATGGCATTGGTCCCGATTATGGAAACGAACCGGGACCAATGAAATTTGGGCGCTGGACCAAATGCCCCCTTTCTACCAGTGCACGGGATCGAGCGGGGCTCTCCCTGGCGGCCGTTGTGGGCTTCTCTGCGGGACGGGACAGAGTCACGCGGAGAGAGATGGGGACGCGACGCGGGGTGGTGGTGGGGTCGGGTAGGTTACGTGCGTGCCTGGAGACGGGGTTGGTCATGCGTGGGCGTGTCGGTGCAACCCTGCTGCGTGCGTAGTGTACGTGGCCACATGGCCTTGTCGGCAGAGAGCTGACGGGGTGGCGCGCGCGTCTGTGTGGCGGCGACGGGGTGAGGGAGCAGGTGGGGTGTAGGTTAGGGTTTGGGTTTGGGGTAGTAGGTGACCAGCCGGGCTTTTGGGTCTGTCTCCCAGAAGAATAGTTTTATTTATTTGTTTTTGTTTTAAAAGTCTTTTGTAAATTATTTTTAGAGAAAACAAAATATCCGGAAAAGGCCCGGGGTTTCGATTTAAACTTACGACGGGGGATATTTAGAAAATAAAACTAGGCTTTTAGAAAAATAGTTTTAGGAAAATGATGCATGAGGACATGACGATGCTCAAATGCAATGTGGCATGCTGACATGAGCATACAGTCATGATGATGCAGAAAATAAAAACAACACGCGATTTTCTAGTAGTGCTTTTCTCGGGTGCTACAGATAAGACGGTGAGAGAGAGACATCATCCCACCACCGGAAAAAGTCCCTCCCTCTCGAGCCATGCGCATTCCGCTGTTTTCTTGGTCATGTGCTGGCCTAGGATCTATCCTGCCACCATTGATCCGAGATACTAGACATGTTCTTGCTTGTTGGTTGTTGAAAGAACTGTTCTAATCCTACCTTCTATATCTTTTAACCTTGCAGTACCGGATGTACGGGCTAGTAATGGGGATGGTGGCCCAAGCGTGGATGAAGCAAGGCCGCACACCGACAGAATCCTGGTGCTTCCATCTCGTCGTCCTCCTTGCGCTCCGTTCCCAAAAAACAGGTTGTACAAATATTTTACGGTGAAAACTTTCATTAAACTTATACAATAAATTATCAACATTTAACAAGATAAGATTGACATAATATGAAAATATATTTCAATTTTTTTGAAAGGAACATATATTAATATCGCGAGATAGCAATTACAGCCGGTGCAACAACGCATTACCCTATTGATATTACGGATGCACATAGCCAAACAAAGAATAGAACAATTACAGAAAAAGGTCCCGCTACAGCGGTCTATGCCACACAACAGCGGACCAAACACCACTGAGATAGCATCGGAAATCCATCCTCTCCAAAAGCGATGCCTCCAAAAAGGGAAGTGCACAAACACTGTCATGGCCCTGATCAACGATCATGGGTTTTCACCCCGGAGAATGTCCACGCTCACAAAACAATGCCTTCAACAAGACCATTGTCAGACACAACCAATTAAGGCCAGATCCTGGATTTTCACCCTACAAGTTTGAACTTTGGGAACCTCCCATACTGTCACACCCACTTCACGATGTCGCTGCTCCAAGATCCAGATCACCAAGCGAAAACCTCAACACCATGAGTATTCAAACCGCCATTAGCAGTTCCCAGACCTCGGCTTCCATGTCATTCTCCATGACTGACTTCATCATGGGACTAAAGGCATGTCCTTAATGGGAACAGACTACAAAGCTTCACGTTGATCCTGCTGAAACCAAACTGTCAGATAAAAAATGGTTGCGCGCGACCGAAACCCATCCAATCCGGCGAACTCCGGCATGTCGTCCGTTGGAGTTCACCAGCGGAACCTTCCAGAAGTCAACACTCTAGCCAAAGGGAGGGAGACCAGAATCCAGTAGATCCTCGTCATGGCGTGGGAGGGATCCTAGGACCAGAGCCCCTTTGTTCGAAGCCAGGCCAACAGACCCACGCCACCCGCCGGCAACCTGTGGGGTCTGCCTCACTGAGCCCAATCGATGACCACGGCCAACGACGTGCAAGGAGGCGGCAGCGCAGGGTCAGTCCTCCACCGGATCCGGCCACGACACGACGAGGAGGATAAGCGTAGACAACAGGAGAACCACCCGGACCAGAGGTCTATGGTTCGTCCCATGCCAAGCCGAGGCCCAACCCCCAACACTGGTCAAGCGCCAGCTAGGAGGACCTCCGCCACCACCCTGGCCAGGGAAGCCGCCCTAACCGCCGCTCGTCGATGCGCCGACCATACAAGCCCCATCACCCCCGGCGGCCGTCAATGGCACCCACCATGCCTAGGCCAAACTTCGTCTGCCGGGCCCGCCGCCACTGCGGCTAGGGCCGGCGGCAGCGGCGCCGAGCGGCGCAGGACAGGGTGCGACAGGGCGGCGTTGTGGGATCTGCATACCGGGCGTTTATCCATATTCCCGTACATCTCACTGCGGTACAGGATGCAGTCATTAATGCATGCATGTATCGTCTCCACATCTAATCCTAGAGGGCAGATAGTCTTCTTTGCTTCGTACGTTGTATCGGGAAGCTCGTTATCCTTTGGAAGCTTCGGCTTCATTATTTTTGGTAACTTCTCAAATCCCTTGTCAGATAAGACAGTCTCTGCCTTCCATTTCAGCAGTTCAAGTGTGGTACCGAGCTTTGTGCTGCCATCTTCGCAATTTGGGTACAACAACTTTTTGTGATCCTTTTGCATGGCCTCCAACTTAAGCTTCTCCCTTTCTGTATCACATTGTTGCTTTCCATCAGAAATGACCCGACCAAGACCATCAGCGGGCTCATCCGATGCCCGTTGTTCTTCTTCATTGCCGCCTCCCTCTACTTCATTGTCTTCCATTGCAGTATCACCGTATTCTTCAGGGGACATAGGATAGCTGTCATCATCCTCCTCTTCTTCATTTTCTTCCAGCCTAGCCCCTCTTTCTCCGTGCATGGTCCAACAATAATATCCGGGCATGAAACCTCTCCGAAGCAGATGGCTTTGAAGGATTCTCGGGGCAGAGTGCTCCGCCGCGTCCCGGCAGTCAACGCAGGGACAAGGCATAAAATTATCCACTTTGTTTGCCTTAGCCAAATCGATAAATTTATGCAGGCCTGCAATAAAATCGGAATGGCGTCGGTCACCATACATCCATCGCATTCGTGCATCGATCTGCGTCATAATAATTAACCATTACAATAACATCGTGAATAGTAAAATGACCACCCTACATGGACACATGCAATAATTTTGTATCAGTTACAGATAAAGAAGATAAGGTTGCTAACCTCAGTCGAGGATACCGTGTTGTGCAAACTAAAGTGTGGCTCGGACATTTCGTCGAACACCTTGTGTGCAATCAATGAAAAATAAAGCTAGCACCCACACCTCACACACAATCTGCAAAATTTGGTGGGCAAACGGCTGGGCTTATATATAGCCAGAGGAGGGATTTTGGTCCCGGTTATTTCCACAAACTGAGACCAAAGCCCCTCCCACACGACACGTGGCGGCCCAGCAGCTCGTACCCCACCCAGGTCATTGGTCCCGGTTAATGGCACGACCCGGGACCAATGACCTGGGTGGGGGGCGCGCTGCTAGGCCGCCACGTGTCGCGCGGGAGGGGCTTTGGTCCCGGTTCGTGGCAATAACCGGGACCAATGCCCACCGTCGCTTCGTCGTCCCCGTGTATAAATATAAGGCCATCGCGCTCGCTTTCGCCATCGCCTCGGCCTCTCTGCAGTCCATCTCCACCCCGCCCCTTTAGCCATCGCCTCTCCACCGCGTCGTCGTCTCGCCTCCCCTCCCTCTCCAATCTCCACCGCGCCGCCATGGAGGTGCCCACGCTCAACCACTACGAGGCGGCGATGTTTGCGTACTACAGCATCCTCGCGCTGCCGCGCGCGACCGTTCCCGCCGGATTTCGCATCAGCGAGGCGGGTGTGCCGGTGGCTTCGCTCCTCAACCCCCGCAGATACCAGATGGAGTACGTCATCGCGGAGCGTCGCCGCCAGCTGCCCGCGTGCATGAGGGCGTTGCCCCGGTATGTGGCGGCCAGCGACTACTGGCCCCGGCTGTTCAAGAAGGAGCGGAAGGCCAAACTTGGCAACCGCATCGTGGACGGGCGCCTAGTGCACCTGGATCGCCGCAACCAAGAAGGGCGGGAGATGTTCTAGTCCGTCCCTAGATGGACTATCTACACCGCCATCGACGCCGCTAGCCGCGCAGAGGAGCTCCGTCTCCCGAACAACACCGAGATCGTGGAGAATTCGTCCGACGACGACGAGGAAGCCGGCGGCTCGGAGGACAGCGGCAGCGAAAGTGTTGTCGACTAGAAAAATTTGTAAAGTCACATCTTTGTATGGAAAAATTTGTGGTCGAATAATAAAATGTCTCAATTTAGATCTTTGTCTCGATTAATTTGTGAATTTTTTTTCAAAAATACTGATCAATTCAATTTCTACCTCGAATTAATTTCTGCCTCGAATTAATTTCTGCCCCGAATTAATTTATATTAATTGTCCTGGACTGCTGACCGTCACGGGGGCATTGGTCCCGGTTCATGCCACGAACCGGGACCAATGCTTAGAGATGAACCGGGACCAATGCTCAGGCGGCATGAACCAGGACCGGTGCGTGGCATTGGTCCCGATTATGGAAACGAACCGGGACCAATAAAATTTGGGTGCTGGACCAAATGCCCCGTTTCTACCAGTGCACGGGATCGAGCGGGGCTCTCCCTGGCGGCCGTTCTGGGCTTCTCTACGGGAGGGGACAAAGTCACGGGGAGAGAGATGGGGATGCGACGCGGGGTGGTGGTGGGGTCGGGTAGGTTACGTGCGAGCCTGGAGACGGGGTTGGTCACGCGTGGGCGTGTCGGTGCAATGCTGCTGCGTTCGTAGTGTGCGTGGCCACGTGGCCTTGTCGGGCAGAGAGCTGACGGGGTGGCGCGCGCGTCTGTGTGGCGGCGACGGGGTGAGGGAGCAGGTGGGGTGTAGATTACGGTTTGGGTTTGGGGTAGTAGGTGACCAGCCGGGCTTTTGGGTCTGTCTCCCAGAAAAATAGTTATATTTATTTGTTTTTGTTTTAAAAGTCTTTTGTAAATTATTTTTAGACAAAACAATATATCCGGAAAAGGCCCGGGGTTTCGATTTAAACTTACGACGGGGGATATTTAGAAAATAAACTAGGATTTTAGAAAAATACTTTTAGGAAAATGATGCATGAGGACATGACGATGCTCAAATGCAATGTGGCATGATGACATGAGCATACGGTCATGATGATGCAGAAAATAAAAACAACACGCGATTTTCTAGTAGTGCTTTTCTCGGGGTGCTACAGATAAGACGGTGAGAGAGAGACATCATCCCACCGCCGGAAAAAGTCCCTCCCTCTCGAGCCATGCGCATTCCGCTGTTTTCTTGGTCATGTGCTGGCCTAGGATCTATCCTGCCACCATTGATCCGAGATACTAGACATGTTCTTGCTTGTTGGTTGTTGAAAGAACTGTTCTAATCCTGCCTTCTATATCTTTTAACCTTGCAGTACCGGATGTACGGGCTAGTAATGGGGATGGTGGCCCAAGCGTGGATGAAGCAAGGCCGCACACCGACAGAATCCTGGTGCTTCCATCTCATCGTCCTCCTTGCGCTCCGTTCCCAAAAAACAGGTTGTACAAATATTTTTCGGTGAAAACTTTCATTAAACTTATACAATAAATTATCAACATTTAAAAAGATAAGATTGACATAATATGAAAAGATATTTCAATTTTTTTTGAAAGGAACATATATTAATATCGCGAGATAGCAATTACAGCCGGTGCAACAACGCATTACCCTATTGATATTACGGATGCACATATCCAAAAAATAATAGAACAATTACAAAAAAGGTCCCGCTACAGCGGTCTATGCCACACAACAGCGGACCAAACACCACTGAGACAGCATCGGAAATCCATCCTCTCCAAAAGCGATGCCTCCAAAAAGGGAAGTGCACAAACACTGTCATGGCCCTGATCAACGATCATGGGTTTTCACCCCGGAGAATGTCCACGCTCACAAAACAATGCCTTCAACAAGACCATTGTAAGACACAACCAATTAAGGCCAGATCTTGGATTTTCACCCTACAAGTTTGAACTTTGGGAACCTCCCATACTGTCACACCCACTTGACGATGTCGCTACTCCAAGACCCAGATCACCAAGCGAAAACCTCAACGCCATGAGCATTCAAACCGCCATTAGCAGTTCCCAGACCTCGGCTTCCATGTCATTCTCCGTGACTGACTTCATCATGGGACTAAAGGCATGTCCTTGATGGGAACAGACTACAAAGCTTCACGTCGATCCTGCTGAAACCAAACTGTCAGATAAAAAATGGTTGCGCGCGACCGAAACCCATCCAATCCGGCGAACTCCGGCATGTCGTTCGTTGGAGTTCACCAGCGGAACCTTCCAGAACTCAACACTCTAGCCAAAGGGAGGGAGACCAGAATCCAGTAGATCCTTGTCATGGCGTGGGAGGGATCCTAGGACCAGAGCCCCTTTGTTCGAAGCCAGGCCAACAGACCCACGCCACCCGCCGGCAACCTGTGGGGTCTTCCTCACTGAGCCCAATCGATGGCCATGGCCAACGACATGCAAGGAGGCGGCAGCGCAGGGTCAGTCCTCCACCGGATCCGGCCACGACACGACGAGGAGGATAAGCGTAGACAATAGGAGAACCACCTGGATCAGAGGTCTAGGGTTCGTCCCATGCCAAGCCGAGGCCCAACCCCCAACACTGGTCAAGCGCCAGCTAGGAGGACCTCCGCCACCACCCTGGCCAGGGAAGCCGCCCTAACCGCCGCTCGTCGATGCGCCGGCCATACACGCCCCATCACCCCCGGCAGCCGTCAATGGCACCCACCATGCCTAGGCCAAACTTCATCTGCCGGGCCCGCCGCCATTGTGGCTAGGGCCGGCGGCAGCGGCGCCGAGCGGCGCAGGACAGGGTGCGACAGGGCGGCGTTGTGGGATCTGCATACCGGGCGTTTATCCATATTCCCGTACATCTCACTGCGGTACAGGATGCAGTCATTAATGCATGCATGTATCTTCTCCACATCTAATCCTAGAGGGCAGATAGTCTTCTTTGCTTCGTACGTTGTATCGGGAAGCTCGTTATCCTTTGGAAGCTTCGGCTTCATTATTTTTGGTAACTTCTCAAATCCCTTGTCAGATAAGCCAGTCTCTGCCTTCCATTTCAGCAGTTCAAGTGTGGTACCGAGCTTTGTGCTGCCATCTTCGCAATTTGGGTACAACAACTTTTTGTGATCCTTTTGCATGGCCTCCAACTTAAGCTTCTCCCTTTCTGTATCACATTGTTGCTTTCCATCAGAAATGACCCGACCAAGACCATCAGCGGGCTCATCCGATGCCCGTTGTTCTTCTTCATTGCCGCCTCCCTCTTCTTCATTGTCTTCCATTGCAGTATCACCGTATTCTTCAGGGGACATAGGATAGCTGTCATCATCCTCCTCTTCTTCATTTTCTTCCAGCCTAGCCCCTCTTTCTCCGTGCATGGTCCAACAATAATATCTAGGCATGAAACCTCTCCGAAGCAGATGGCTTTGAAGGATTCTCGGGGCAGAGTGCTCCGCCGTGTCCCGGCAGTCAACGCAGGGACAAGGCATAAAATTATCCACTTTATTTGCCTTAGCCAAATCGATAAATTTATGCAGGCCTGCAATAAAATCGGAATGGCGTCGGTCGCCATACATCTATCGCATCCGTGCATCGATCTGCGTCATAATAATTAACCATTACAATAACATCGTGAATAGTAAAATGACCACCCTACATGGACACATGCAATATTTTTGTATCAGTTACAGATAAAGAAGATAAGGTTGCTAACCTCAGTCGAGGATACCGTGTTGTGCAAACTAAAGTGTGACTCGGTCATTTCGTCGAACACCTTGTGTGCAATCAAAGAAAAAAAAGCTAGCACCCACACCTCACACACAATCCAGCAAAATTGGGTGGGCAAAGGGCTGGGCTTATATATAGCCAGAGGAGGGCTTTTGGTCCCAGTTATTGCCACGAACCGGGACCAAAGCCCCTCCCACGCGACACGTGGCGGCCCAGCAGCTCGTACCCCACCCAGGTCATTGGTCCCGGTTAATGGCACGACCCGGGACCAATGACCTGGGTGGGGGGCGCGCTGCTGGGCCGGCACGTGTCGCGCGGGAGGGGCTTTGGTCCCGGTTCGTGGCAATAACCGGGACCAATGCCCACCGTCGCTTCGTCGTCCCCGTGTATAAATATGAGGCCACCGCGCTCGCTTTCGCCATCGCCTCGGCCTCTCTGCAGTCCATCTCCACCCTGCCCCTTTAGCCATCGCCTCTCCACCGCGTCGTCGTCTCGCCTCCCCTCCCTCTCCAATCTCCACCGCGCTGCCATGGAGGTGCCCACGCTCAACCACTACGAGGCGGCGATGTTTGCGTACTACAGCATCCTCGCGCCGCCGCGCGCGACCGTTCCCGCCGGATTTCGCATCAACGAGGCGGGTGTGCCGGTGGCTCCGCTCCTCAACCCCCGCAGATACCAGATGGAGTAAGTCATCGCGGAGCGTCGCCGCCAGCTGCCCGCGTGCATGAGGGCGTTGCCCCGGTACGTGGCGGCCAGCGACTACTGGCCCCGGCTGTTCAAGAAGGAGCGGAAGGCCAAGCTTGGCAACCGCCTCGTGGACGGGCGCCTAGTGCACCTGGATCGCCGCAACCAAGAAGGGCGGGAGATGTTCTAGTCCGTCCCTGGACGGACCATCTACACCGCCATCGACGCCGCTAGGCGCGCAAAGGAGCTCCGTCTCCCGAACAACACCGAGATCGTGGAGAATTCGTCCGACGACGACGAGGAAGCCGGCGGCTCGGAGGACAGCGGCAGCGGAAGTGTTGTCGACTAGAAAAATTTGTAAAGTCACATCTTTGTATGGAAAAATTTGTGGTCGAATAATAAAATGTCTCAATTTAGATCTTTGTCTCGATTAATTTGTGAAATTTTTTTCAAAAATACTGATCAATTCAATTTCTACCTCGAATTAATTTCTGCCTCGAATTAATTTCTGCCCCGAATTAATTACCATTAATTATCCTGGACTGCTGACCGTCACGGGAGCATTGGTCCCGGTTCATGCCACGAACCGGGACCAATGCCCCGCAGAGCGCCACGTGTGCGTCGCGGGGGCATTGGTCCCGGTTCATGCCACGAACCGGGACCAATGCTTAGAGATGAACCGGGACCAATGCTCAGGCGGCATGAAGCAGGACCGGTGCGTGGCATTGGTCCCGATTATGGAAACGAACCGGGACCAATAAAATTTGGGCGCTGGACCAAATGTCCCCTTTCTAGCAGTGCACGGGATCGAGCGGGGCTCTCCCTGGCGGCCGTTGTGGGCTTCTCTACGGGAGGGGACAGAGTCACGGGGAGAGAGATGGGGACGCGACGCGGGGTGGTGGTGGGGTCGGGTAGGTTACGTGCGAGCCTGGAGACGGGGTTGGTCACGCGTGGGCGTGTCGGTGCAACGCTGCTGCGTGCGTAGTGTACGTGGCCACGTGGCCTTGTCGGGCAGAGAGCTGACGGGGTGGCGCGCGCGTCTGTGTGGCGGCGACGGGGTGAGGGAGCAGGTGGGGTGTAGGTTAGGGTTTGGGGTAGTAGGTGACCAGCCGGGCTTTTGGGTCTGTCTCCCAGAAAAATAGTTTTATTTATTTGTTTTTGTTTTAAAAGTCTTTTGTAAATTATAGACAAAACAAAATATCCGGAAAAGGCCCGGGGTTTCGATTTAAACTTACGACGGGGGATATTTAGAAAATAAAACTAGGCTTTTAGAAAAATAGTTTTAGGAAAATGATGCATGAGGACATGACGATGCTTAAATGCAATGTGGCATGCTGACATAAGCATACAGTCATGATGATGCAGAAAATAAAAACAACATGCGATTTTCTAGTAGTGCTTTTCTCGGGTGCTACAGATAAGACGGTGAGAGAGAGACATCATCCCACCGCCGGAAAAAGTCCCTCCCTCTCGAGCCATGCGCACTCCGCTGTCTTCTTGGTCATGCGCTGGCCTAGGATCTATCCTGCCACCATTGCTCCGAGATACTAGACATGTTCTTGCTTGTTGGTTGTTGAAAGAACTGTTCTAATCCTGCCTTCTATATCTTTTAACCTTGCAGTACCAGATGTACGGGCTAGTAATGGGGATGGTGGCCCAAGCGTGGATGAAGCAAGGCCGCACACCGACAGAATCCTGGTGCTTCCATCTCGTCGTCCTCCTTGCGCTCCGTTCCCAAAAAACAGGTTGTACAAATATTTTTCGGTGAAAACTTTCATTAAACTTATACAATAAATTATCAACATTTAACAAGATAAGATTGACATAATATGAAAATATATTTCAATTTTTTTTGAAAGGAACATATATTAATATCGCGAGATAGCAATTACAGCCGGTGCAACAACGTATTACCCTATTGATATTACGGATGCACATAGCCAAAAAAAGAAAAGAACAATTACAGAAAAAGGTCCCGCTACAGCGGTCTATGCCACACAACAGCGGACCAAACACCACTGAGACAGCATCGGAAATCCATCCTCTCCAAAAGCGATGCCTCCAAAAAGGGAAGTGCACAAACACTGTCATGGCCCTGATCAACGATCATGGGTTTTCACCCCGGAGAATGTCCACGCTCACAAAACAATGCCTTCAACAAGACCATTGTCAGACACAACCAATTAAGGCCAGATCTTGGATTTTCACCCTACAAGTTTGAACTTTGGAAACCTCCCATACTGTCACACCCACTTCACGATGTCGCTGCTCCAAGACCTAGATCACCAAGCGAAAACCTTAACGCCATGAGTATTCAAACCGCCATTAGAAGTTCCCAGACCTCGGCTTCCATGTCATTCTCCGTGACTGACTTCATCATGGGACTAAATGCATGTCCTTGATGGGAACAGACTACAAAGCTTCACGTCGATCCTGCTGAAACCAAACTGTCAGATAAAAAATGGTTGCGCGCGACCGAAACCCATCCAATCCGGCGAACTCCGGCATGTCGTCCGTTGGAGTTCACCAGCAGAACATTCCAGAACTCAACACTCTAGCCAAAGGGATGGAGACCAGAATCCAGTAGATCCTCGTCATGGCGTGGGAGGGATCCTAGGACCAGAGCCCCTTTGTTCGAAGCCAGGCCAACAGACCCACGCCACCCGCGGGCAACCTGTGGGGTCTACCTCACTGAGCCCAATCGATGGCCATGGCCAACGACGTGCAAGGAGGCGGCAGCGCAGGGTCAGTCCTCCACCGGATCCGGCCACGATACGACGAGGAGGATAAGCGGAGACAACAGGAGAACCACCCGGATCAAAGGTCTAGGGTTCGTCCCATGCCGATCCGAGGCCCAACCCCCAACACTGGTCAAGCGCCAGCTAGGAGGACCTCCGCCACCACCCTGGCCAGGGAAGCCGCCCTAACCGCCGCTCGTCGATACGCCGGCCATACACGCCCCATCAGGCCCGGCGGCCGTCAATGGCACCCACCATGCCTAGGCCAAACTTCGTCTGCCGGGCCTGCCGCCACCGTGGCTAGGGCCGGCGGCAGCAGCGCCGAGCGGCGCAGGAGAGGGTGCGACATGGCGGCGTTGTGGGATCTGCCCCCGGTGGCGCCCTGGGAGGCGCACGCGAGGGGTCCAAAAAAATTGCCTACTAATATAGATATTATGTTACAAATATTGATATTTGCCTCTACAAACTTGGTCAAACTATGTCGTTTCACTCATTAAAAATTGGGGAGCTCTACGCGTCCCCCGGGGGATAACTCCCCCCGTTCCCTCGGGTTCTCTAGCCGCCATCTGTCCCTAAAATAGATCAAAATCCTGCTTTTGCTACAAAACGTCCCGCTTTTGCTACAAATTGTCCCGCTTAAGCTACATGTAGCAAAAAACGGTTTGACCTAAAAAATAGAAAAACAGCTAGACCTCGTCGGAGATTTCGCCAGAGACCTCGTCGGCGACCCTGTAGCAAAAAAAGTACTAATGTCGCAAATCTGATTTCGCCGGAGATATCGCCGGAAACTGTCGCCAGGAAAAACCTCGCCGAAGACCTTGTAGCAAAAGTTTTATGCTATTGTAGCAAATCCAGAGAAAGTTGGTAGCAGAAAAAATGTGCTAATATAGCAAAATCCCGACCTCGTCGAAGAGTTTTGCCAGGGACCTTGCCGGAGAACTCGCTAGACATGTCATAGAAAAAAACTACGCTATTGTAGCAAGACTGTACAACGGTTTTAGCAAAAATAAAAGTCCTATTGTAGCATATCCAACTTCGCCGGCCATCTCGCCAGAGATCTTATCGGAGACTTTGTAGAAGAAATTTTATGCCATTGTAGCAAAACACACAAAAAAAGGTTGTAGCGAAAATATTGTGGAAAAGTAGCAAAAAATATATTAATATGTAGCAAGAAGAATTGATAAGATAGCAAATGCTTGTAGCACCGACGACCAACATAATTAGCAACACCGTCCAATATGGATAGCAACACATGCCAACTAGAGTAGCAAACACCGGAGACTGTAGTAGCAACCCGGATGCCTTAGGTAGCACTAGCACGCCGTCGCTAGAGGCCATGCCTGCAGAATCTGGGGTCGTGGTCGCAGAGAAACGTCCCCGGCGTCGCACAAAAACTACTGCCGTAGCAAAGGGCTAGCAGACAAGGGCAACAACACATGCCTCGGCCGCCATGGCCTCATTCCCCGCCTTCTCTGACCTCGCTCCCTCTCGGCAGCAGCAGCACCGCCTAATGCGCGGAGAAGAGGACGGGGTGCGAGGAGGTGCAAGGTGTAGGAGGGTGGGGCGTCGGCAGAGACGCGTGGTGGCACCGTCCACAACCACCATGCCAGCGCTCATGGAGAAGCACGCCAGCGAGCTCGAGGTTGTCGTCATCTAGGAGCTGCCAGAGGTCGACGAAGGTAGGTGTTCAGGGAGGAGCTCAGCTTGCGGCCGGAAGAGGCGGGGGGTGAAGGACGCGCTCCGGCCCGCGTGGGGTGGAGGACGCGCTCTGGACGGCGGTGCGGGCCGGCGACTCTACCCCAGGCGGCGTGGGAAGGATCGGGACACCGGAGGAAGAAGGGGATCGATAAATTGGTGGGCCCTATCACAAGGCGAGTGTGCCTCGATTCCACGGTCCACGTCCACGCGACGCGACCAGGGGATGAAAATCACAGAATCCCCCACCGTTACTATATTAAAAAAATTATTCGCCTTTGCCTTCGAAGGGGGGATAGTATTAAAATATTCCCGGCCTCCTAGTCTCTAGCTAGCTACTGGGAGTATTCTATGACTTCACTGTTCGTGGTCAGGTCATACGCTGCTGGGAGCCTGTACAAATCATTAGTTGGACGATTTCACAGTTTCACATCGGTACTACACTGATTTCACTATTTCACATTTGTACTATACTTCTTGGACTTGTTTTTGAGCAATCAGGAGCCATGCCGTTTCAGTTAATAAGGGAAACATGCCGAAAATCGGTAACACAAATGTTATTACAGCAAGCTCATATCTGAGCAAAGAACCAAAATATTACAGACAAAGGTCACTGGCCAAACATCAAACAACGGAAGGAAAATTATGTTGTTAAGTATAGCAAACTTAACAAATGGCCCAAGAGGCTTTAAGCATAACAATGACGTCCAAGCTCATAGATTCTAGGCTGCCGATCGGAAACCCCAAACTACTCATCGGTGCCGATGTCGTACGAAACTCGTCTTCAGAGGAACACATTCTGCTATAAAAGTAACAAAGCAAGGGTGAGTACATGGTGTACTCCGCAAGACTTATGGCTGGTAGGGTTATTTTGCATAAAGCCATCTTTATTTATAAAACAAGAGGGAGAGGAAGATCGCCTAATCAGAATATTTTAAAACTGATAAGAGAGCGACATCTCCAAAAAATTGATCATCAACTTTTGATATTCACCAAAGTAATCCTCATCTGACACTAGGATCACCCCTCGTACCCATGAGGAAGAATCCTTAACAAACCTTAGTTGTTAATTTTTATGATTAGGTTAATGTTCTCTATGATCTTCTCGTCCGTTCCCAAGTCGTCCATAACCGTGGACACGGTATTTCGAAAAGATTTAACCCTGCAGGGATGTATAACTTTACCCACCCGTATCAACCGACTCTTAATGTCAAAACATTAGCCCTCTTCCTAGGAAGGCCGGCGAACGGTGGTTGGTCACGACCTTTACCTTGCTTTCACTGAGACCATGAGTCTCGTCCTAAGGATGGTACCGCCATAAAGGGTCAAATCCGAAAGTCGGTTCCTAGAGACGTGGGGGAGGTTGGTTTACGAGAGGAACCGCCTCAAGGAACCTCGGCCATGCTTACCTACCTGTTATAATGCACCTTCACCCGCCAAATCTTTCAAAACATTTTCTATGCATATGTCGAATGGAACGCCCAAACTATATGACTCATGAAATCTACTAGGCAAGTTAATTAGCGGAGGGGTTCCCAAGACCTGTGTGGCTATACGCTTGTCTTGGTTCAAGAGGCAAGAACTCGGTTCGTAGTGGTGGCAAGCATGGGACTACAAAAACCACATCCCACTGTGGCCTCCCACACAAGCCTTAGCATGTTTAACCTTTACAACTAATCTCATCTCATCATGTTCTCCTGTCATACTAGATTCTCTACATCTGATACATCATTTGGATGAACCAACATTGACAGCTAAGCATGGCTAAGCAAGACATAGATATAAGCTCTAACAGTGAACACAAGCCAAACCTAGTTATGCTAGGAGCAGTGGATTAGGTAATATAAGCTCAAAGGGAATAATGCAACAAATGGGATACTTTATCTATCGATTAAAGACCACAGTAGAATTGTATGCATCATGGCAATAATTGAAATGCATTCAAAACCATAGGATTGTATGATGGTAGGGCTATGCTTGCCTTTTCCTATTGATAACCAACAAGCAGAGCATCGGATATCTTGTACTGGACATGGTTATAGTTGGCCAAGTATTGTTTGGCGATCTTCGATGGTGTTGATCTCGATCTTCAATCTCGATCTCGATATCGTATTCTACTGGGAAGAAGAAAATAGCGGAAAGAAAGGGGGGAAACAATCAACACATGGCATCGATGCAATGCTCAAGCAAAAATGATGATATGAAAAGTTAAAGGTTATTGAAATTGAAGCCCTAGACGAGATCATCACTTTTTAAATGTGGTCCCCAGGGTTTAAACCCTAGTATTTGGAAAGTCCCATGTGCATATGAGAGGGTTCAAATGTTCTCCTAATTAAACTTGTCATTAAAGTTGCTTAACAATGCATGATTTTTATGCTAAAGTGTAGATCTCATTTTTCTGAGCATTTTGATATATTATACATATTTTCTTACTGATAAATAATAAGTTATTGAATTTATAAGATTATAACAATTTCTAAAATTATTAAAACAATTTATTAAACTTTACTACATCATTATGACGTAAGCACAGGCATTTAAAAATTTGCTCACTAGGATCTAAGCTAGCCTCTGTGACTGACTTGTGGCCACAAGCCACACCAGCTGCGACCGTGGCAGAGCTTGGTCGACGCCACGTCATAGTCACATCACGGTGATGTCATTCTGACAGCCAACGTCGGGTGGTCACCGGAGACGGCGGAGCGGAGCGTGCAGGGCTACATGGGCATGTGCATTCGAACTGCAGAGTCAAGACGAACCTCAAATGGGCGGTGCCGCTACCTATTGGTCACCGGAACAAGGACTACGACAGTGAGCGGCAGCGGTGGCTACAGGTGGTCGACAGGTAGGCGAACCAGAGGGAGAGGAAGATCGAGGAGAGGTCATTGAGGACCGGAAGCTCAACAGGATCCCAGCAGAGGTAACAGAGAGGTGGCTCGAGGTCGGACGGTGTCAGAAACATCGCCGATCTACGGCATCCATAGTTTGGGAAGGGGCCTCGATTCAATTGACTATGAGCATGATGGCTCGATCTGGACAGGGGAAAAGGAAGAGAGTGGCTCGGAGGTTCCAACAGTGGTCTCATCTAGTCGAGGGGAGGACGGAGATGGCGAGGCACGTCGGCGTCTACATCTAGGGTTTTGCCCAGCTCACAGAGAGGAAGGAGGAGGGCGCCAGGGGAAGTGTGAGAGGGAGGCAGGGAAGAGAAGCACGTCTCAGGGCGATCTTATCCTCGTCTAGGGCGTCGGCGGCGGTAGCGGTCATCTTGACGCTGGCGGGTAAGGAGGACGGCGACACGCAGGTGCTTCAGGGGGATCGCGAGCTTGACAATGACGATAGGATGGACAAAAGGGGTATGTGAGTCGGGCTTCTGCTGGGCTGCTGATGGGCCGCGGGAGCTACGCACGGGCGATAGAGAGGCGCGGGAGAAGCTATGGGCCGGCCTGGCTCTGGCTTTGTTGCTGTTTTTTACCTTAAAATACCAGAGGATTTGTAAAGGTATTGAAATATTGTAGGGTCCCTGTTAGTACTATTGGGCTCCATAGGATTTTGTACTTTTCAAATATTTCAAAACCATTTGAAATGCTTTGAAAGAAGAGAGAGAGAGAGAGAGAGAGAGAGAGAGAGAGAGAGAGAGAGAGAGAGAGAGAGAGAGAGAGAGAGAGAGAGAGAGAGGAAAATGGCTAGGGTTTAGGGTTTTATATTTGATCGTGTTTCTTGCATGCATTTTAAATTAGATGATGCTCATGCAATGAACATTCAAAACCCTAATTAGGATTAGCTAAAACTAGGATGTTACACATCTATCCCCGTTATGAGAATCTCGACCCGAGATTCCACAGGTAGAAAGAAGGAAGAGGAACATGGTCACTTATAAGGATAAGAGGGAAACACACTAACAACACAGAGAGTATCTCATGGTCAACTCATGAAGGAGTGTTCAGAAACGACTTTGAGGTGATGACACGAAACACATCAAGGTAATAGAGGAAAATAAAAGGAGAAGGTTTCAAGTTGTTAGATAGCCAGCGTGAACCTGACTATCACCAGCGCGATGTGCTACATCGCCATGGGAGATCATGCTCGCCTGCGGTACCCGCACTTTCACCATCCGCAGAGCCACCAGAATGGTGGCGGTGGTGAAGGCCGAGGGCGTAGCAGCGTCGTCATCCTAAAGCCCCCTCCCCCGCGCGTCATGAATTGTAACACCCTCGAATCGGCCCTATGCAAGTTTTAGCCCTTTACACCAAACCCGCATAGAAAGGATTCAAGGACGCCCACCAGGCACTTTCACCCGGGTGGAAAACGAAGTAATACCATTACACAACAGTCCTCGATGGGACCCACAGAACAGATATATATACAGCATGACTCCAAGAGTCAAGATTACAGATATACACTACAAAGATCCAAATCACCTTGAAAATGATACAGCGTCCGAGTACGGACAAGATGCAAATGGGGCTAAGAGCCCTGAAGAATAACCAATGGCATCCATAACCCTGCCCAGGCCAAGCCGGAAGGGTAACCCTGCTAACGACGTCGATCTCAAACCTACTAAAAAAAAAGGGGTGCCGACAAAGGGCAAAGGAAAAAGAGGAGCGTCAGTACTGAGGGCAGTACACGACGAGGCTAGAATTCGGCGGTCCTCGCCTACATAGGTATGGTGGACTGAAGCGGCAGCGCAGCAACACTAAACATCTTATAGAGAATTAGTAAAAACTGGCGGCTATTAGAGAGGGATAAGAAAGACCTATTTGGATCCAACCTAATACTAACACCAATCATACCCATCTTGGTATTTCCCCCTTGAGAACAAACGAGGAAGTCCAACCAAGGAACTCACACAGTTGGCAGTTTTATTCATTTCATTATAGTTGCAGCACTTAAAAGTCAGATATAGATATCATGAGTCATCCTAAAGCATAAGTAGTGGGCAGTTTTAATTACCACTCCATTGTAGTTGGAACATTTACTAGCCAGATATAATTGTCCTGAGGAATCCCAAAACCCAGCAATTGTTGGCACTTTTATCACATTCCATTGGAGTTGCAATACTTACTAGGCAGGTACAGCATGACACGAAACAACCCCAGGTCCACCAGTTGTTGGCATTTTAATATCCATTCCGTGATAGTTGAATCTGATTACTAGTCATATATTAATTCAAGTTTGTAGCACTACTTTAGTTATACTTGTCTATGATCGAGATACTGTGCTCCAAGTCGTCCATAACCGCGGACACGGCTTTCAGAAACATTTACCCTGCAGGGGTGCACAAATAGCAACACACACTCGATCAACCTCGGAAAAACCAACTCAAAACCCAACGAGGCTTTCACGACAAAGCAATCATAGGATTCATAAATATTTCTGGGGGCCACCCCATTAAGCTACCCGCAACGAAGTTGGCTGGCTCCGAGATGGACCCAAGGTTTGCGCCAATGGTTGTAAACGACTGGGAACCCGAAAGTGTGACTGGGCTTGTCGATACTGCGAAAACACTCCGCAATCCTAAACAGTACAGGTTCTCCACGCACAATCGTAAATAAAGCAGTAAAGCATGGCATAAGTACATGATAGTAATAAAGCCCCAAACTAGTGTGTGCCCCGAAGAAATAGAAATGAATCAAGCTCTGGCTCAGGGGGAGGTCTCGCGGATGTGGATAGTGCGAATAGTCAAGGAACATGTATCAAGTACTCGGGGCCTACGGGACACAAGTGGGCATGAAAAACGAAATAGCGTATATTGCCCACCGGTACCTCTTTCATTAGTTATCACAACAATTTAATAGTAGTATTTAAGGACATGATCATGTCCACCAAAAACATCTGCCAGCATACCGACAACTGTGGTACTCGACAACACGAGATCGCACCTGAGCAAGCAACTACGACTCGCAAGGCCAGCTATCTACCAAACAACAGGTATTAGGAGGTGTCCATGGCAATATAGAGGCTGCAAGGGATATAACTGGTGCAAGGAAACTAAAGCATCGCGACACGGATAACAATAGATCAACAGGAGGAAATAAAGACTATAAATGCAAAATAGGTAGAAAGGGGGAGAGATGCTCCCCTGGAAAGATAGCCGGAGATACATTATCCGAAGGACTTGTCGATACTCGCATCAACTCATCGGCCTAATCCGCGAAGAAGCAGACACTAGAAGGAACACCGGATGCAATATTTAATACTACGCCAGAAGATCCGGCATGATTATGATATGATGCAGATGTGGTGCAATTAGACAATATTAAGCGGAACCAGGGTCCCGACAACTAATTAAGTGGTTCATGTTGTTTATCTACCCTGCAAAATAAATGTTGTATTGACAAGACAAAACACGGCATCGGTTCGCTACACCAATTTAAATGGAGTCCGGAATAAGACAAAGATATCCCGCATAGGTACTCCATATTTAATTTAGGTGAATCAACTATAATGCCCCCAAAACAACAGAGAAGTATGCATGCATGAACAATTTAATATGCGACAATTGATAATGTCATATTATAAAAATAGAGGCTTAGGGTCACACATCTGGGTTCGGAAGATCTTGGGTTCCGGGGGTTCGGTCTTAGGGTTTGACGGGAACGGCGAGGTTTGGATACAATATGGAGAACTTGTCATGTCGTGACGGAGAACTTGGGTTCCAAGCGGTCGACCTTGTCGTAGATGGCGAACTTGAATGGATCGGTACCGGTGGTCTTCGGGTCCATGTAGACGGTCATGGCGTCCGGGATGAAGAACTTGGCGTTCCGTGTCGGTGACCTTGGCGTCCGGGTCCTCGGCGAACTTGGCGTCCGACCCTCGGGCATCGGTGCGGGAAGAAGGTCTTGTCGTACCGGTGGATCGGTTCTCGGGGTCGAAGAACTTCGCGCGCCAGGGTTCGGTCTTCGGCGGGATCGGTCTTCGAACTCTGGGATCGGTCTTCGGCGTCTGTGTCGAAGATCATGGTGTTCCGTTGCCGAGGGTGAACTTGAATTAGGCCTAGTGACCTTGTGGGCATCTTTGGGTCCTCATCTCAGTCTCTCGAACAACATCCTCTAGTTGCGGTGGATGAAACGAAACACCCGGAGCAACGCTACTTATCACCAACCACACCAGAATGTCACCGCCATTACCTGTTGTTGTTCTTGTCGTCACATACACACAGTAACGCCACACGTGCAATGTCGTCTAATCTTCACCAACAGTACACACCACATCCTCGCAGCAACATCACCAGCAGACCAAGCAATAGGTACCAGGGGCACTCACACGACTAGTAGGACGATGGACTCGGCGCGAGGGGAGGGCGAGGCAGTGATTGCAGCCGGCATGCAGCAGATAGATGGCGACAGGGAGGCGGCTCGCGTGCTGAGGCGCTCGCAGAGCCGAGGCAGAGGAAAAAGGTGGCGGCTGGATGGAGGGGCTCCCTGTGACAGAAGGAGTGACCGGCGGCGCGGGGTCGTCGTGCTCGGAGACGACGTGCAGAGGCGGGTATCTGGGAGAGGGCGGCCAGAGAGGAGGACGTCCGGCGGCGCTAGGGTCGTGGCAGCACCATAGAGGAAGCACGGCCACCGGCGGTTGGGGATGGCGAGGTCGTCGTGCAGGGTGAAGACGAGGAGGCGAGGGAGGTCGACGGGGCGGCAACGAGGTGGCTAGGCGGCAGCGAGCGCGCGGCATCGAGGGGATCCAAGCGTCGCGGCCGGAGGAAAGAGAACGACGGCGGCGGCTCGATGAAGAGCTTGGGCTTCGGCGAGGTGGCGGGCCGAGGATCTGGGCGGCGCGGTAGAGAGGGCTTGAGGCCGAGATGCAGCGGCTCTACTCGGTCAAGGTGGAGAGGGGCGGCGGCGGTCGGACGAGGTGAGAGGAGGCGGGGCGATGGGGTCGAGCAGGGGAGAGGAACATGGTCAGCGGGGGTAGGTGGGTGGCTCGCGTGCAGCTGGTGGGTGGGCCCGCGAGCGCAGAGCCAGGCAGGGTGGGTAGACGCGGGATTGAGAGGAGAGCAGGTGGGGGCGTGCGTGTCCAGGTGGGGTGCGGGAGATGTGCAGGTGGCGGCGGCAGGTGGGTGGGGATCGGGGTCCAGTGGGTGAGGTGGCGCACAGGGAGTGACCGGGTTGAGGTGGATGTGTGCGTGCGGTGGAGGGAGAGAGAGGAGTGGCGGCTGGGTGTGGTTTTGGGGTAGGTAGCTAGGGTTTGGGGTTAGGACTAGATTTTATTTGGAGGTGGCCGGCTGGGCTTTCGGGCCTGGCTGGCTGCCTCCTGCAAAAATAATTCAACATTTTATTTTATTAAAACAAGGCTTTTGCAAACCGTTTGTAGACAAAGCGAAATAATCCAGAAGACCGGTGTTTGTATTTGAATAAAGACGGGGGATGTTTAGAAAACACTAACTAGACATTTCAAAAATAGTTTTAGACAGAACCATGCATGATGATGATGATGCCCAAATGCAATGCGGCATGATGACATGAGCATGCGGTCATGATGATGCAATGCACGAAAAACACAGCGATTTTCTAGTAGTGGTTTTAGCGGGATGCCACAATTCGACACCACTAACAATGGATCTCGCCCTCGAGATCCGCCTCATGATACAGGGAAGAAGGCCGGCAATCTGAATCTTCTCGCTTCGTGTAGATGCTCGCGACACCACTAACAAGAGGTCGTTGTGCGTGATCGTCGAGGGAACACTTCGGGAACAAAGGACGAAGGTAGAGGTATCGACAAATAAAGCTACCTCTAGCTTCGATAGAAAGAGAGAACCGATGCATTCTCATCTACTTCAATGTACACGAGCAAATAGAGTGAGTAGTTGGCATGGGGGCCAATCCATCATGCACCCAAACTATTACTCTTCATAATCAGTAGAAAGCGTGCAACCATGCTCGGAATCAGACTGAAGATCTCGACAATCGAGGTTCGGAACAAAGGAGTGATGCAGACTCTACATCGGATCTGGCGTAGATGATGTCATCGCGTCGGAAAACACCGGAAGGCACAAACAAGGAACAAAGAATGGTACCACAGATAAAGGATTACTCGGAAGGCATGAAATCCGGAGATAGAAACACCGTTGCCAAAGGAGGAAGCGAAACCCTGAAGGTACGACGGAACCCAACCACTATAATTCCTAGACTCGGAGAAAAGATAAGAGAATAGATCCATAACACGCAGAGGTAAGAGGAGAATAGCAGAGGGTAAGGACTAAAAGCAGACCTAATCAGATCTATCCAACCGATTTTCCAAAAATAGTTTTGACACTCTACATCGGCCGTTAGCTAGGTTATCCTACAGGCTGGACCCGTGGGGTATCGCAACTGCTGAGCTCTGATACCACTCTGTAACACCCTCGAATCGGCCCTATGCAAGTTTTAGCCCTTTCCGCCAATCCCGCATAGAAACGATTCAAGGACGCCCACCAGGCACTTTTGTGCGGGTGGAAAACGAAGTAATACCATTACACAATAGTCCTTGATGGGACCCACATAATAGATATATATACAGCACGACTCCAAGAGTCAAGATGACAGATATACACTACAAAGTCCAAATCACCTTGAAAACGATACAGCGTCCGAGTACGGACAAGATGCAAATGGGGCTAAGAGCCCTGAAGAATAACCAATGGCGTCCATAACCCTGCCCAGGCCAAGCCGGAAGGGTAACCCTGCTAACAACGTCGATCTCGAACCTGCTAAAACAAAAGGGGTGCCGACAAAGGGCAAAGGAAAAAGAGGAGCGTCAGTACTGAGGCCAGTACACGGCGACGCTAGAATTCGGCGGTCCTCGCCTACATAGGTATGGTGGACTGAAGCGGCAGCGCAGCAGCACGAAACATCCTGTAGAGACTCAGTAAAAACTGGCGGCTATTAGAGAGGGATAAGAAAGACCTATTCGGATCCAACCTGATACTAACACCAATCATACCCATCTTGGTATTTCCCCCTCGATACTAAACGAGGAAGTCCAATCGAGGAACTCACACAGTTGGCCATTTTATTCATTTCATTATAGTTGTAGCACTTACTAGTCAGATATAGATAGCATGAGTCATCCTGAAGCATAAGTAGTGGGCAGTTTTAATTACCATTCTGTTGTAGTTGGAACATTTACTAGCCAGATATAATTGTCCTGAGGAATCCCAAAACCCAGCAATTGTTGGCACTTTTAGCACATTCCATTGGAGTTGCAATACTTACTAGGTAGGTACAGCATGACACGAAACAACCCAGGTCCACAAGTTGTTGGCATTTTAATATCCATTCCGTGATAGTTGAATCTGATTACTAGTCATATATTAAGTCAAGTTTATAGCACTACTTTAGTTATGCTTGTCTATGATCGAGATACTGTGCTCCAAGTCGTCCATAACCGCGGACACGGCTTTCAGAAGGATTTACTCTACAGGGGTGCACAAATAGCAACACACACTCGATCAACCTCGGAAAAACCAACTCAAAACCCAACGAGGCTTTCACGACAAAGCAATCACAGGATTCATAAATATTTCAGGGGGCCACCCCATTAAGCTACCTGAAACGAAGTTGGCCGGCTCTAAGACGGACCCAAGGTTTGCGCCGATGGGTGTAAACGACTAGGAACCCGAAAGTGTGACTGGGCTTGTCGATACCGCGAAAACACTCCGCAATCCTAAACAGTACAGGTGCTCCACGCACAATCGTAAATAAAGCAGTAAATCATGGCATAAGTACAGGATACTAATAAAGCCCTAGACTAGTTTGTGGCCCCAAGAAATAGAAATGAATCAAGCTCTGGCTCAGGGGGATCCCATAGGGTCTCCCAGATGTGGGTAGTGCGAATAGTCAAGGAACATGTATCAAGTACTCGGGGCCTACGGGACACAAGTGGGCATGAAAAACGAAATAGCGTATATTGCCCACCGGTACCTCTTTCATTAGTTATCACGACAATTTAATAGTAGTATTTAAGGACATGATCATCTCCACCAAAAACATCTGCCAACATACCGACAACTATGGTACTCGACAACACGAGATCGCACCTGAGCAAGCAACTACGACTCGCAAGGCCAGCTATCTACCAAACAACAGGTATTAGGAGGTGTCCATGGCAATATAGAGGCTGCAAGGGATATAACTGGTGCAAGGAAACTAAAGCATCGCGACACGGATAGCAATAGATCAACAGGAGGAAATAAAGACTATAAATGCAAAATAGGTAGAAAGGGGGAGAGATGCTCGCCTGGAAAGATAGCCGGAGATACATTATCCGAAGGACTTGTCGATACTCGCATCAACTCATCGGCCTAATCCGCGAAGAAGCAGACACTAGAAGAAACACCGGATGCAATATTTAATACTACGCCAGAAGATCCGGCATGATTATGATATGATGCAGATGCGGTGCAATTAGACAATATTAAGCGGAACCAGGGTCCCGACAACTAATTAAGTGGTTCATGTTGTTTATCTACCCCGCAAAATAAATGTTGTATTGACAAGACAAAACACGGCATCGGTTCGCTACACCAATTTAAATGGAGTCCGGAATAAGACAAAGATATCCCGCATAGGTACTCCATATTTAATTTAGGTGAATCAACTATAATGCCCCCAAAACAACAAAGAAGTATGCATGCATGAACAATTTAATATGCGACAATTGATAATGTCATATTATAAAAATAGAGGCTTAGGGTCACACATCTGGGTTCGGAAGATCTTGGGTTCCGGGGGTTCGGTCTTAGGGTTTGACGGGAACGGCGAGGTTTGGATACAAGATGGAGAACTTGTCGTGTCGTGACGGAGAACTTGGGTTCCAAGCGGTCGACCTTGTCGTAGATGGCGAACTTGAATGGATCGGTACCGGTGGTCTTCGGGTCCATGTAGACGGTCATGGCGTCCGGGATGAAGAACTTGGCGTTCCGTGTCAGTGACCTTGGCGTCCAGGTCCTCGGCGAACTTGGCGTCCGACCCTCGGCCATCGGTGCGGGAAGAAGGTCTTGTCGTACCGGTGGATCGGTTCTCGGGGTCGAAGAACTTGGCGCGCCAGGGTTCGGTCTTCGGCGGGATCGGTCTTCGAACTCTGGGATCGGTCTTCGGCGTCTGTGTCGAAGATCATGGTGTCCCGTTGCCGAGGGTGAACTTGAATTAGGCCTAGTGACCTTGTGGGCATCTTCGGGTCCTCATCTCAGTCTCTCGAACGGCATCCTCTAGTTGCGGTGGATGAACCGAAACACCCGGAGCAACGCTACTTGTCACCAACCACACCAGAATGTCACCGCCATTACTTGTTGTTGTTCTTGTCGTCACATACACACAGTAACTCCACACGTGCAATGTCGTCTAATCTTCACCAACAGTACACACCACATCCTCGCAGCAACATCACCAGCAGACCAAGCAATAGGTACCAGGGGCACTCACACGACTAGGAGGACGACGGACTCGGCGCGAGGGGAGGGCGAGGCAGTGATTGCAGCCGGCGTGCAGCAGATAGAGGCCGACATGGAGGCGGCTCGCGCGCTGGGGCGCTTGCAGAGTCTAGGTAGAGGAAAAAGGCGGCGGCTGGATGGAGGGGCTCCCTGTGACAGAAGGACTGACCGCGGCGCGGGGTCGTCGTGCTCGGAGACGAGGTGCAGAAGCGGGCATCTGGGAGAGGGCGGCCGGAGAGGAGGACGTCCGGCGGCGCTGGGGTCTGGGCAGCACCATAGAGGAAGCACGGGCGACGGCGGTTGGGGATGGCGAGGTCGTCGTGCAGGGTGGAGGCGAGGAGGCGACAGAGGTCGACGGGGCGACAACGAGGTGGCCAGGCGGCAGCGCACGCGCAGCATTGAGGGGATCCGAGCGTCGCGGCCGGAGGGAAGAGAACGACGGCGGCGCTCGATGAAGAGCTCGGGCTCCGGCGAGGTGGCGGGGCGAGGATCTGCGCGGCGCGGCAGCGAGGGCTTCAGGCCGAGATGCAGCGGCTCTACTCGGTCAAGGTGGAGAGGGGCGGCATCGGTCGGACGAGGTGAGAGGAGGCGGGGCGATGGGGTCGAGCAGGGGAGAGGAACGTGGTCAGCGGGGGTAGGTGGGTGGCTCGCGTGCAGCTGGTGGGTGGGCCCGCGAGCGCAGAGCCAGGCGGGATGGGTAGACGCGGGATTGAGAGGAGAGCATGTGGGGGCGTGCGTGTCCAGGGGGGTGCGGGAGATGTGCAGGTGGCGGCGGCAGGTGGGTAGGGATCGGGGTCCAGGGGGTGAGGTGGCGCACAGGGAGTGGCCGGGTGGAGGTGGATGTGTGTGTGCGGTGGAGGGAGAGAGAGGAGTGGCAGCTGGGTGTGGTTTTGGGGTAGGTAGCTAGGGTTTGGGGTTAGGACTAGATTTTATTTGGAGGTGGCCAGCTGGGCTTTCGGGCCTGGCTGGCTGCCTCCTGCAAAAATAATTCAACATTTTATTTTATTAAAACAAGGCTTTTGCTAACCGTTTGTAGATAAAGCGAAATAATCCGGAAGACCGGTGTTTGTATTTGAATAAAGACGGGGGATGTTTAGAAAACAATAACTAGACTTTTTGAAAATAGTTTTAGACAGAACCATGCATGATGATGACGATGCCCAAATACAATGCGGCATGATGACATGAGCATGCGGTCATGATGATGCAATGCACGAAAAACACAGCGATTTTCTAGTAGTGGTTTTAGCGGGATGCCACATGAATCCAAGGCCGGAGTGGTACGTGCCCCCTCCCCCGTTTTCCTTGCACAAGCCGGAGAAGGGCTGAGGATCCAGCCGCATGCTACTAGCGACGATGATGATGACGATGACGATTCCGAAGATGACCCTGAAGCTGTGTACTATAGGGCTAGACATGATTATGACTAATTTTTACTTTTTAAAATTTATAAATGTCTTGGGTGTTTGCCACATCAAGTTGCAAAACTACCTATTGAGATCGACACAGTTCATATCCATATAAGTAGATCACTAAAAATAAAGGTTTAATACATTATTATACATCACCAACATCCATACTTCTAGTGTTGGAGTTTTCTTCTAGTCCGTAAACATGGAGCATCTTCCTTACTCAATGGGATGCTTGGGTCAGTGTTCACTATGAATGGTGGAATTTCATGAAACTTATTATAATCTTCTCACATGACTGTCTTGTCCTCCAGTTCCACGATATTTCTTTTCCCTGAAAGAACTATGTGGCGCTTTGGCTCATCATATGTTGTATTCTTTTGCTTATCGTTCCTTTTTCTCGCTTTGGTAGACATGTCCTTCACATAGAAAACCTGAGCCACATCATTGGCTAGGACGAATGGTTCGTCTCTGTATGCAAGATTATTGAGATCCACTGTTGTCATTCCGTATTTCTTGTCTACCTCAACCCCACCTCCTTTCAGCTTGACCCATTTCCACAGAAACAAAGGGACCTTAAAATAAGGTCCATAGTCAAGTTCCCATATCTCCTCTATGTAACCATAATATGTGTCTTTTTGCCCATTCTCGTCTTTTGCATCAAATTAGACACCACTATTTTGGTTGGTGCTATTTTTATCTTGGGCGATCGTGTAAAATGTATTCCCATTTATCTCATACCCTTGGAAAGTCAATAGTGATCTGGCCAACAAGTATAGCTGATCTCCAACAGTGATGGCATTCATGACATGTGTCTGCAACCAACCGCCGGAAGTCTTCATGTGTTCATCTCTAATCCAAGAGTCGGGCTTCCCCGGGTGGTTGGAGCGTACAATATTCTTGTGTTCCTCGATATATGGAGCCACCAAGGTGGAACTTTCCAAAACTATGTAGTGTGCTTTAGTAAGAGAATGCCCGTCCATACAATTCCTTGCTTTCTTTCCTAGCATGCCTTTTCCACTCAGTCTACCCACATGCTGTGATTTAGGAACACCGATGGGCTTAAGGTCAGGAATAAAGTCAACACAAAACTCAATTACCTCCTCTGGTCCATATCCCTTGGAGATGCGTCCTTCTGGCCTAGCACGGTTGTGGACATATTTATTTAAGACTCCCATTAACCTCTCAAAGGGGAACATATTATATAGAAATATATGACCGGGAATGTTAATCTCTTCGACTAGGTGAACTAGGAGGTGCGTCATAATATTGAAGAAGGATGGTGGGAACACCAACTCGAAGGTAACAAGACATTGGACCACATCTTTCTGTAACCTTGGTAGACTATCTAGACTGATTACCTTATGGGAAATTGCATTGAGGAAGACACGTAGCTTTACAATGGGTAATCGAACATTTTCTGGCAGATGCCCCCTCGATGCAACCGGAAGCAATTGTGTGATAAGCACGTGGTAGTCATAAGACTTTCCTTCATACTGTAAAGGACTTCCAAATAGATTTCCTTCTCTTCTTTGGTAAGAGCGTAGCTGGCAGTACCTTGAAACAACTCTGGTTGCATGTCGTCTCAGTCTTTAATACGTTGCTGGTCCTGCCGTGTTTCCGGTGTATCTTTATTCTTACAGTACACGCCCAAGAAGCCTAGCAGCATCACACAAAGATTCTTCGTTAGGTGCATCACGTCAATTACAGAGCAAACCTCTAGTACTTTCCAATAGGGTAGCTCCCAAAATATAGATTTCTTCTTCCACATGGGTGTGTGTCCTTCACCGTCCTTCGGAACAGATTGTCTACCAGGGCCCTTTCCAAAGATTACTTTTAAATCCTTCATCATATCAAATACATCATTACCAGTACGGTGGATAGGCTTACTCCGGTGATCTGCCTCTCTATTGACATGCTTAGCTTTCTTTCTTAGGAGTGTGTGGGCGGAAGAAAACGACGATTCCCCAGGCACACATTCTTCTTACATTTATCCAAATATATACTTTCAGTCTCACCTAAATAGTCTGTGCGTGCATTGTATCCCTTGTTTTTCTGTCCTAAAATGTTACTAAGAGCAGGGCAATCACTGATTGTTATGAACAACAACGCTCGTAGGTGAAATTCCTCATGTTTGTGCTCATCCCACACACGTACACCTAGTCCGTGCCACAACTGTAGGAGTTCTTCAACTAATGGCCTTAGGTACACTTCAATGCCGTTCTCGGGTTACTTCGGGCCTTGGATGAGCACTAGCATCATAATAAACTTCCGCTTCATGTACAACAAAGGAGGAAGTTTATAGATACACAGAGTCCTAGGCCAGGTGTTATGACTGCAGCTCTGCTCCCAAAAAGGAATCATGCCATCGGTACCTAGACCAAACCATAAGTTCCTCGTGTCACCTGCAAAGTCTGGAACTCTCTCTCGATTTTTCTCCACTACGACCCATCGGCGAGGTGTCCCGATGTCTTGTGTTTCTGACGGACTTCCATGTGCCATCGCAACAACTTGGCATGCTCTTTGTTTCTGAACAAACGTTTCAACCATGGTATTATTGGAGCATACCACATCACCTTGGCAGGTACCATCTTCCTAGGGCGCACGCCCTCAACATCACTACGGTCATCTCGTCTAATCTTGTACCGTAATGCAGTGCATACCAGACATGCATCAAAATTCTCGTACTACTCACCGCGGTAGAGGATGCAGTCATTAATGCATGCATGTATCTTCTGCACCTATAATCCTAGAGGGCAGACAACCTTCTTTGCTTCTTATGTACCGGAGAGCAATTCGTTATCCTTTGGAAGCAGCTTTTTCATTATTTCCAGCAACTTTTCAAATCCCTTGTCAGTCACACCGGTCTCATCCTTCCATTGCAGCAATTCCAGTGTGCTACCTAGCTTTTTGTGGTACAACAATTTGTTGTGTTCCTCTAACATCTTCTTGAACTTCAACCTCTCCCTTTCACTTTCGCATTCTCCCTTTAAATCAGCAACGGCTTGATAAAAATCATCATCGCGCTCATCTGATGCCTGTTCTTCAGCTTCTTCTTCATCATTGTCTTTCATTGTAGTACCATCATATTCAGGGGACATAGTAGGGTAGTGGTTAACATTCTCTTCTTATTTCTTGTCTTCCATCATAACCCCTATTTCTCTGTGCTTGATCCAACGGTTATAGCCGGTCATGAAACCGGACCAAAACAGGTGGCTGTGAAGGACTCTTGCGGAAGAGCATTCCTTATGATTCCGACAGAGACCACATGGACAAGACGTAAAACAATTACGCTTGTTTTCCTTGGCCACAAGGAGAAAAGAATACATGCCTTTAATGAACTCACCAGAGAGTCGGTCAGCGTACATCCATTGCTGGCTCATCTGCATTATATAATTAAGTACATCAAACAGAATCATGATGCTAAAATTAGTACTGGTCTATTAAAACACACAACCGGGACTAAAGATATGATAAACCTTTACGCCAGGTTAGAGGCACCAACCGGGACTAAATGTGGATGTTGCGACAATACTACATCATGGGCAAGGGTCAACACTATGTCGTGAGTGGGCAACACTATGCCAGTGAGTGCCGACACTATTTGGGTGGGTGGAAGCACTATGACAGGGATGAATGTCGACATTATGTCGTGAGTGTCGACACTATGTTGTGCCACTCAGTCTATAAATAGGCAAGATGCATCCTTGTGAAGTTATAAACTGCAAGATCGTGTGCGAGAGTAGGGACACCACTACGGCGGAGCTTCCCGAAGATGTCTTAGGATCCCGTCCTCAGATATCTTGGAGGAGCTCGCCATAGAGGCAATCCCTAATATGTTAAATATTTTAGCTACCCGGCGTATTAATCTATAGGTTGAGAAGTTATAAATTCCAAGATGGTGCAAGAGGGGCATCACTATGGCGGAGCTTCTCCAAGATGTCTTAGGATCCCTTCCTCAAACATCTTCGAGGAGCTCGCCATAGAGGAGCTTCTCGAAGATGTACTGTGATGTCTTCTTATCAAGTTTTTGTGAATTAACCCTATTTTTGTTACAACTTTTTTCAGTTTGTTGAAGGCATGTAGAAGAAGAAGGACATTTTTCCTAGCTAGCTAGGATGAACTCAAGCATGTATCTTTGTGCTTTTATGAATCAAATAATTACGAGACTATGTGCCAAAACAAGATATAGATAGAATCCACATATTGAAAAAATTATATTTACCTTTGAGTTCATTACATTAATACAAGATAGATTGAATCCAAATTAACACAATTTCATCGATATCGTGTTATTATTGAAAAAATGACTACCAAACTAAATCCACAATTCTAGCTACTTGTACAGCATGAAATGAGCTAATATAGCAGTGAGAGTTGAAAGGATAAAGTTTCACACCTTTTAGAACCTTTGGATAGATGGGGCGTCGCAAAATCTTGACAAATCTTAAGGAAAAAATAGGCATTAACTCCAGCTTGAAGGAAGAAGAGAGAGGAGCCACCAGTTTGAAATGAAGTATGACTCAGGCAGGGAGGAAGATGATATAGCCGGGGAATTAGTCCCTGTTGGTGTCTAGAACCAGGACTAAAGGTCCATGTTTAGTCCCGGTTCGTGTAACAAACTGGGACTAAAGGGTTTCAGGCAGAACTGGGACTAAAGGGGCTGGCGTTGGCCCCAGCCTGTCTGAATCCCTTTATTCCCGGTTTGTTACACGAACAGCGACTGAAGGCTCCTTTCGGACCGGGACTAATATGCGCTCCCTACTGCGGCCAGTTCTAGTCGTTGGGTCCGGGTCATTAGTCCCGATTTGTAGCAAAACTGGGACTAATGCCCCGGGACCAAATGCCAGTTTGTACTAGTGTACACTCCCTCCGTTCTAGTTTAAAGGACACATATAGCAAATCTCTAGACACTAGGCTTTATCTGATTAGAACTAATTTGACTCTTACTAATCTTATAGTCGGCTCTTCTAAATTCTTATGTTCCTAGTAGATGGGGTTATTTTGCATTGCATGATTTCCAATAGGTGTGGTATAAACAGGGACAGAGGGAGTAACTAGTATAACCAGTGCCACTACCGTCTACAAATGAATTAGAATATCGTTAATTCTTCTCCTGTAGCTTCTCATCAGTAAAGTAGATTTATATGACTCAAACTGGTCGCTCTTAGCTGCTAGTACCCCGCTCCGTAGTATAAGCCTTTTCAGAAAGCTATAAAACAGATTGCTAAAAAGACTTATATCATGGAAGAGAGGGAGTACTATATAAGTTGTGTGACACTAGGCAGCATCCAAACTACAGAACATGGCTGGCAGCGTGGGAGAATGTAACACCCTCGAATCGTCCCTATGCAAGTTTTAGCGATTCCCGCCAAACCCAGATAGAAACGATTCAAAGATGCCCACCAAGCACTTGCGTGGGGGTGGAAAAACGAAGTAATATCATTACACAATAGTCCACGATGGAACCCACATAACATATATATATAACAACGACTCCATGAGTCAAGAATACGGATATACAATACAAATATCCAAATCACCTTGAAAACAATACAACATCTGAGTACGGATAAGATGCAAATGGGGCAAAGAGCCCTGAAGAATAACCAACGGCGTCCATAACCATGCCCAGGCCAAGCCGGAAGGGTAACCCTGCTAACGACGGCGAACTTATACCCGTTAACAAAAAGGTGTGCCGACAAAGGGCAAAGGAAAAGGGAGCGGTCAGTACCGAGGCCAGTACACGGCGAGTCTAGAATTCGGCGGCTCTCGCCTACATAGGTATGGTGGACTGAAGCGGCAGTGAAGCATGCACTAAACAACCTATAGAGACTCGATAAAACTGTCTACTATTAGAGAGGGATAAGAAAGACCTATTCGGAACCAACCTGATACTAACGCCAATCATACCCATCCTATTATTCCCACTCGACACCAAACGAGGAAGTCAAACCGAGGAACTCACACATTTGGAAGTTTTATTCATCCCATTATAGTTGTAGCACTTACTAGTCAGTTATAGATAGCATGAGTAATCCCAAAACCAACAGTTGTTGGCACTTTTATTTACCCATTCCGTTGTAGTGAAACTGATTACTAGACATGTCAAAGTCAAATTTATAGCACTACTTTAGTTATAGTTGTCTATGATCGAGATACTGTGCTCCAAGTCATCCATAACCATGGACACGACTTTTAGAAAGATTTACCCTGCAGGGGTGCACAAATAGCAACACAAACGATCAACCTCGGGAAGAACCAAATAAAGCGCAACGAGGCCTCATGACAAAGCATTCATAGGATTCATAAATCATTTCAGGGGGCCACCCCACTAAGCTACCCGCAACGAAGTTGGCTGGCTCCGAGACAAACCCATGGTTTGTGTCAATGGCTGTAAAGGACTGGGAACCCGTAAGTGTGACTGGGCTTGTCGATACCGCGAGAACATTCAAGGTTCCAAAACAGTACAGGTGCTCCACGCACAATCATAAATAAAGCAGTAAAGCATGGCATAAGTACAAGATAGTATTAAAGCCCTGATGGCCCAAAATATATCGAGCTCGTTGGGGAACCCCAAGAGGAAGGTATGATGAGCACAAAAAAAGTTTTCCTTTAGTATGAAACGAAGGTTATCAATCCAGTAGGAGCAAGGAAACACCCCAAAGGTGTAGCTAGCTGAACATTGGGTGGGCGCACTACCGGTGCCAGCAGTAACGTGGAGACCTGCACAACACAACCACAGATCTCTGTCCCCAACATGCGATGAGGTTGTCCATCTCACCAGTTTTGCTGAAAACAAAGGATTAAACGTATCGAATGGAAGGAAGTAATAGTTTGCAGAAAGTAAACACAAAGCAGTAAACAGTTTGTAGATTGTATGTAAAAGAAAGGATCAGGGTCCATAGTTCACTAGAGGTGGCTCCCCTTAAGATAGATAACATGCTGGTGAACAAATTACAGCGGGGCAGTTGACAACCATCGAGAAAGCAATACATGCATATACTAATCATCTTGACTCCTTTGGAACTTGATTGGGCATTACAACATTATACATAGACTGCCATCCAACTGCATCTATAACTAATAATCCACCTTCAGGTTATCAACCGAACCCCCTCCAGTATTAAGTTGCAAGCAACAGATTATTGCTTTACGAATTGCATGTAATGTAAACAATACGATTGTTCTATGAACAAAGGATTGTTGTTTTCTCCCTAGTAGCAACAACACATCTAGAACCTTAGATATTTATGTCACTTCCCCAGATTACCAGAGGCATGAACCCACTATCGAGCAGAAATACTAAATCTTGGAGTTGCTAGCATCTACTTGGCCAAGATAGCTACTAACAACAGAAAGCATGCAAGATCACAAATAACAAAGACATGATAGAATCAGAAATCAATCTAAAATAACATCTCAATATCATCGGATCCCCGCAAACACAACATGCACAATTACAAATAGATGATCTTGATCATGAACCGAGCTCACAAGATCTAGACATGAAAGCACAAAGGAGGAGAACCAGCCATCTAGCTACTACATGGACCCGTAGTCCAGAGATGAACTACTCACGCATCACACCGGAGGCTTGCATGATGAAGAAGGCCTCCAGGGTGAATTCCCCTCTTCGGCAGGGTGCCGGGAAGAGCTTCAGATCCCTCCCGATATAGGGATGGAGATGACGGCGGCTACAGACTCTTTTGTGGATTTTTTGATCGGGTACCTAGGGTTTTGGTCCCAAGGGCATCTTATAGGCGGAAGGAGAGGCCGAGGGGGTGCTGGGGTCGGCCAGACCACCCCCTGGTGCAAGCTAGGCCTGGCCGCGTGGCCAGGTGGTGTGGCTGGCCCCTAGCTCTTCTCCGTCTCGTATTCTGGCATCTGATGACTTCCGGAAAAATAGGCACTTTGGTTTTTGTCCTGTCCAATTCCGAGAATATTCATTTTCTAACTTTCCTGGAACCAAAAACAGCAGAAAACAGATAGCTGGCACTGTGGCTCTTGTTAATAGGTTAGTCCAAGAAATCATATGAAAAGTACTCCAAAGTGTGGACAAAACACAAGAAAGTAGATAAAACCAAGCATGGAGCATCAAAAATTATAGATACATTTGCAATGTATCAACATCCCCAAGCTTAACTCCTGCTCGTCCTCTAGTAGGTAAGGTATAAAAAGAAAGAATAATTTTTGAGGTGACATGCACCATCAAAGACTTGATCTAAGTATTTGTAAAACATTCAAAGCTGGGATCATAGTACTTCAATCAGAACATGAAAGACAAGGTTCTAGCAATAAGACAAAGAAACTATGATGCAATATGAAAAGGCACAAACAAAAGATTCATGAATAACAATGATTTGCAAGACGTTTGTTTGTTTCACATAAAGAAAACATAACATAATAGTATTCAGCTTGTCCCTCATAGAGTAGCAAATATAAATGCATAGGAAACCTTTATGTTCATAAGAGTGACTAGATACAAATAGTTTAAAACAAGCAATATCAAGTTATGCATCAATCAACTAGTCTTGGGACAATAAACATAGAACTAAGAATGGCCACTATGCTCTCAAAGTAGGTGCATAAAGATAGAAGGTGGAGACTTAATATAGTAGTGGAAGAAAGGCCTTTATAAAAGGAAGTAGGGATTCAAGTCTCATAAAGAGCTTCCAAAAATTATGGTACTTAATAGCTTTCAGCTCTCATTACCCCTATCATAAGCATCTTGAAGTGATTAAGGTTAAAGTGAACAAACTATGGTGTACATGCTTGACGACGTATAAGTTAGAAACCTCATGTCCGTTGACTACGAGGGCTGCTCCTCATGCTACTCATGTTTAGTCACCGGTAAGTTCTTGTCATCATAAGTACATGTGTATCATAGAGAACCGCCAACGGGGTACCCCTTGCCCGATGATACGGAAGAATCCCCATATCAAAATGACAAGGCAAGCAGACAACGAGCATCTCAGCAATCTTATTTACCATAGGAATATGGTGCTTTTTTCTCTCTTTCCTCTTTTCAAAATCTCATTTTTTTTCTCTTTTTCTCCTTTTTCTCAATATAGGACTCTTTTTTATAAGAAGAATGCTTCATAGACAGCTCATTATAGTTACGCTGCAGGTTTCCACCATGTCAGCATGGATTAGACCGACGGCCCAGGCATTTCTCTAAGACATATACATAACTCCATGGACTTACAAGCTCCCCTTTCATTTCAAACTAATGACATCCATATACAAAAGAGCATGATATCAACTAGGTACAAAGTACCAAGTGCAATGTTGAAAGCGTTCCCCATGACAACATGGTTCTGATAATTCCCAACAAATAAGTGAAAGCATATACAACATAGATGACACAATGGTTCAAGTTTATTAAGGGCAAGAAAAGTAAAGTGTGCCATCAAGTTCGTGAGAGCTTTAATCACTAGTTTTCTCATAACAAGTTTAATTTGGAAGGTAAACAAAAGAATGAATATACTTGGAATAGCATAAGCTAGTAGGTAGGAATGGTGGACTCTTTAGAATAACTTGGTTTAGGGAGATGGATGCATGAGTGGAACTCATACTTGGTTGCGGAGGCTAGCAAAAGACTGGGAGCGACAAACTAAGAGAGCAGTAATAGCCATAATCATGCAGAGCGACAAAACATCATTGATCAAAGCATAAAGTGATACTACAAGTTGCAAACTAAAGGATCATAAAGGCTATGGTGACTTGAGGTAGTCATAACGTGGTGTGAGCATGCGCAAGTCAACCCAAATAAAGCATCAAAGGAGAATACCGCAATACTATGCTTTAATATGCTAAAACAACGCATGATTCATACAAGGCACATTAAGCAATCTCAATTGTTTATAACAAGTCATACTACAGCAAAGAATACTAAGCATAAAGCCAAAACATGATCAAGTCATGGCATGACAAAGCATAGGCCACAGTAAAAAACAAGCTCTTTTTACCACATAAGCATGAACTTTCCTACTCTTTTCCAAACCAGACCAAACTATTTGAAAACCAATGTATGAAAGAGGGGTTCCAACCAATTTATTCAGCAAACTAAGAAAACCAAAGCAAACTAAAAACCAAAAAGAAAACAAAAAAGAAGACGCTCCAAGAACAACACAATTGTGCATGAAACAATAAAAATGAAGCGTTTGGAAGAAACCTGGGATTTTTATTGATGAAGAGGGGGATGCCTTGGGCATCCCCAAGCTTTGACGCTTTTACTTCTTGGATATTTCTTGGGGTGACACGCGTGGCATCCCCAAGCTTGAGCTTTAGTCCATCCTTCATCTCATTACTCATTCCTTCCATACACCTGAAATTTTTCCTTCATACAAAACTTCACACAATCTTTATTAGCAACATTAGTGCCCTCAAGATAATAAGTCTTAAGGTTCAGTTTTAACACCAAATAAACTTCCATTAGAACACTAGCTACTGAAGCACTTCCCTCAAAAAGCTCAATTCCCCAAAAGAACTAAAAAAGCAACCAACAAGAAGCAAATGCACAAAATGGCAGAAATCTGTCAAAACAGACCAGCAGGTAAAGACGAATTTTTTCGAAGACCTTCTGTTGCTCAAAAAAAAGGGCTCAACTAACGAAAGTTAGATAACAACCTGGGGCAGAAGCACAAAAATTCATGCCTCAAAAAGAGGTTCAGAGATTTTACATGAATTTTTATGGTGAAGCACACAAATCTGTTTCGGGACAGCAACTTTCCCAATCATTACTTCTCTCTCATTAGAGGTTACTCTTGGCACAAAAAGCAAATGAAAAGGATAAGGAGCGGTTATTACAGAGGTAATAACTTCCAAGACTCATCTAAAACTTTTGGGTTATCTCCCAATAAGTACTTTTCTTTAACGCCTTTAAGTTAGGCATCAGAAGCAAGAAAGAATCAAGTGTTCTCAAATGAAGAAGCATTAAAACCAAATTTCTTGCCTTTACCTCTCTTAGTTTTATTCTTAACCTTGGGAAAATATGATTGTTTGGTGGAGAAGAAAGGTGCATGGTCCCCTTTCCCACATCTATTATTGCTCCAAGGAGTTCTAATAGGGACCTTGCAAGTGTCATTTGTCCTTTTCCCGCACATTCAATAACAACATAATCAGTAGAAATCATTTTCCAAAGGATCTTTGTTAACACTCCTTCAGCTATTCCAATAGATAATATGGTAGCGTTATTAGCAAGAGATATTTCTTTTCCTCCTTCAGTAATCCCCCAAAGATTCAAAGATTCATAAATATCTTTGGGCATAAGACAAAATTTAGACATGATATCACAGGGGGCTTGAAAATTTTAGTGTTTATCTCAATCTTTACTGTAGGGAGCCACTTTGATGGTTCGGAATTTATCGGAACATAATTGTGATGCTCCCTAAGCGTATTATAGCAATCTTTTAAGCTAGTCGTGCTAGTCTCAAGAGTGTTCAATCTAGCAAATATTTGTGCGAAAGAAATATCAGTTTGGCTAGGCAAGTTGTAAGTGAGGATGAATTTCTTTATACAATTAATAGCATCATCCTCATTACATTGGAGGAAGTCTCCTCCCACAACAGCATTTAAAGCATATCTATAGCAAAGAGCAATTCCAAGGTAAAAACTGCTAAGGAACAAGCTTTGAGTCATTTTAGGCTCAGTTTTCTCATGTAGATCAGAGATTCTAGACCAAGCTTCCTTGAAGCTCTCCTCAATTCCTTGTTTAAAAGTGAATATCATTTCCTCGGGTGACAAAGTGACTGGAGCAAGGCTAGACATAGTGGCAACTTAAGATAGGAACTAATTTTTTTGTGTTTTCAATAAAGCAAACTAGTAAAACTAATTTGTTGTGTGTTTTTGATAAAGAAACAAGCAAACAAAGCAAAAAAAATAACAAAGTAAAGAGATTGGTTATGAGGGACTCCCCTTGTGAAGATGTCCTTGACTCCCCGGCAACAGCGCCAGAAAATATGCTTGATGGCCCAAAATATATCGAGCTCGTTGGAGAACCCCAAGAGGAAGGTATGATGAGCACAGCAGCAAGTTTTCCCTCAGTATGAAACCAAGGTTATCAATCTAGTAGGAGAAAGGAAACACCCCAAAGGTGTAGCTAGCTAAACGTTGGCAGGGCGCACTACCGGTGCCAGCAACAACGTGGAGACCTTCACAACACAACCACAGAACTCTGTCCCCAACTTGCGATGACGTTATAAATCTCACTGGTTTTGCTGAAAACAAAGGATTAAACGTATCGAATGGAAGGAAGTAATAGTTTGCAGAAAGTAAACACAAAGCAGTAAATAGTTTGTAGATTGTATGTAAAAGAAAGTACCGGGGTCCATAGTTCAATATAGGTGGCTCTCCTTAAGATAGATAACATGCTGGGTGAACAAATTACAGCGGGGCAATTGACAAACATCGAGAAAGCAATACATGCATATAATAATCATCTTGACTCCTTCAGAACTTGATTGGGAATTACAACATTATACATAGACCGCCATCCAACTACATCTATGACTAATAATCCACCTTCAGGTTATCATCCGAACCCCCTCCAGTATTAAGTTGCAAGCAACAAATTATTGCTTTACGAATTGCGTGTAATGTAAACAATACGATTGTTCTATGGACAAAGGATTGTTGTTTTCTCCCTAGTAGCAACATCACATCTAGTACCTTAGAGATTGCTGTCACTTCCCTAGATTACCAGAGGCATGAACCCACTATCGAGCATAAATACTAGCTCTTGGAGTTGCTAGCATCTATTTGGCCAAGATAGTTACTAACAACGGAAATCATGCAAGGACACAAATAACAAAGACATGATAGAATCAATAATCAATCGGATCCCCGCAAACACAACATGCAGAATTACAAATAGATGATCTTGATCATGAACGGAGCTCACAAGATCTAGACATGAAAGCACAAAAGAGGAGAACCAGCCATCTAGCTACTACATGGACCTGTAGTCCAAAGATTTACTACTCACGCATCACACCGGAGGCTTGCATGATGAAGAAGGCCTCCAGGGTGAATTCCCCTCTCCAGCAGGGTGCCAGGAAGAGCTTCAGATCCCTCCCGATCTAGTGATGGAGATGACGGCGGTTATAGACTCTTTCGTGGATTTTTTGATCGGGTACCTAGGGTTTTGGTCCCGAGGGCATCTTATAGGCGGAAGGAGAGGCCGAGGGGGTGCTGGGGTCGGCCAGACCACCCCCTGGCGCGGGCCAGGCCTGGCCGCGCGGCCAGGTGGTGTGGCCGGCCCCAGCTCTTCTCCGTCTTGTATTCTGGCATCTGATGACTTCTAGAAAAATAGGCACTTTGGCTTTTGTCCCGTCCAATTCCGAGAATATTCATTTTCTGACTTTCCTGGAACCAAAAACAGCAGAAAACAGGCAGCTGGCACTGTGGCTCTTGTTAATAGGTTAGTCCAAGAAATCATATGAAAAGTAATCCAAAGTGTGGACAAAACACAAGAAAGTAGATAAAACCAAGCATGGAACATCAAAAATTATAGATACATTTGCAATGTATGCAGCCCCAAACAACTTTATGGCCCCAAGAAATAAAGTGTGAATCAAGCTTATGCAAAGGGGGATTCATAGAGTCTCCCGTATGTGGATAGTGCGAATAGTCAAGGAACAGGTATCAAGTACTCGGGGCCTACGGGACACAAGTGAGCGTGGAAGAACCAAATATTATCTATTGCCCACTGTTGCCTATGCATTAGTTGTATCTATTCCCAGCATTTTAATATCAAGTTGTAATTAAAGTAATGATCATCTCCACCATTAAGCATGTGCCAACCTTCTATCAAGGGTGGAACGACAACGACGCGAAGCACCACCTCAGCAAGAACCTATGACTCGCAAGGCTGACTATCTATCAAACAACATGCAATAAGAGGTGTCCAAGGCAATATAGAGGCTGCAAGGAATATAAATGGTGCACGGAAACTAAAGCATCGTAACACGGATAGCAATAGATAAATAGGAGGAAATAAAAAGCAAAATAGGTAGAAAGGGGGAGATTGCTCGCCTGGGAAACACTGCCGAAGATACATATCCGAAGGACTTGTCGATACTCGCATCATCTCATCGGCCTAATTCGCGAAGAACCAAAGCACTAAAAGAAACAACAGATGCACTATTTAATAGTACGACAGAAGATCCGGCATGTTCATGATATGATGCATGACATGGCGAAGATGCGATGCAACTAGGGAATATTAAGCGGAACCGGGGTCCCAACAATTAATTAGGTGGTTCATGTTGTTTAGTTACCCCGCAATGTAAATGTTGTCTTAACAAGGCGAAACATGGTATCAGTTCGCTATAGAAATTTAAATAGAGCCAATATAAGACTAGAATAGCCCACATATGCGCTCCATATTATTTATGAGATGAATCGACAAAATACGCCCGAACCACAACATATGTATCCGACATGAACAATTTATATGCAACAAGCGATAATGTCATATTATAAAAATAGGGATCTCGGAAAGGGGATCACACATAGGGGCTCAGTGATCTTGGTGTTCGGAGGGGTTTGGGTTTGGTCTCGAGCTTCGGACTCTCGGTCTCGGGCATCTCTGGCTGTGCGGTGGAGGCAGAGATGAGGCAGGAGGTAGGGCTTGGGGACGCAAGCGCGGAAGAGCAGAAGGCCGGCAACAGGGTTCCTGAAGACACCCACAGCCAGAGGGGCGTACGCGGCGGCTCCCGGGATCGACGGGCGGCCAAGGTCGATGGTGGAGAGGCGGCTTGTAGGGATGCGGAGGACCAGACGGTCGGGCTCGCTGGCAGCTTCCGAACCAGAGAGGAGTAGGGCCCGGGGCGGTGCGGCTCTCGGAGCTGAGGCGACAGGGAAACGGCGGCGCTCGGGGGTCGCGGACGGGGCGAGGGGCGTCGGGGTCAGCTGCTCGAGAATGCGGCTGCGGCGGCACCACGGGATCGAGCGGGGCTCTCCCTGGCGGCCGTTGTGGGCTTCTCTGCGGGAGGGGACAGAGTCACGGGGAGAGAGATGGGGACGAGACGCGGGGTGGTGGTGGGGTCGGGTAGGTTACGTGCGAGGCTGGGGACGGGGTTGGTCACGCGTGGGCGTGTCGGTGCAACGCTGGTGCGTGCGTAGTGTACGTGGCCACGTGGCCTTGTCGGGCAGAGAGCTGACGGGGTGGCGCGCGGGTCTGTGTGGCGGCGACGGGGTGAGGAAGCAGGTGGGGTGTAGGTTAGGGTTTGGGTTTGGGGTAGTAGGTGACCAGCCAGGCTTTTGGGTCTGGCGGGCTGGCTCCCAGAAAAATAGTTTTATTTATTTGGTTTTGTTTTAAAAGCTTTTGTAAATTATTTTTATACAAAAGAAAATATCCGAAAAAGGCCCGGGGTTTCGATTTAAACTTACGACGAGGTATATTTAGAAAATAAAACTAGGCTTTTAGAAAATAGTTTTAGGCAAATGATGCATGAGGACATGACGATGCTCAAATTCAATGTGATGACATGAGCATATGGTCATGATAATGCAGAAAATAAAAACAACATGCGATTTTCTGTAGTAGTGTTTTCCCGGGGTGCTACAGAGAAGACGGTGAGAAAGAGACATCATCCCACGGCCGGAAAAAGTCCCTCCCTCTCGAGCCATGCGCACTCTGCTGTCTTCTTGGTCATGTGCTGGCCTAGGATCTATCCTGCCACCATTGATCCGAGATACTAGACATGTTCTTGCTTGTTGGTTGTTGAAAGAACTGTTCTAATCCTGCCTTCTATATCTTTTAACCTTGCAGTACCGGATGTACGGGCTAGTAATGGGGATGGTGGCCCAAGCGTGGATGAAGCATGGCCGCACACCGACAGAATCCTGGTGCTTCCATCTTGTCGTCCTCCTTGCGCTCCGATCGCTCACCTTCCAGCTCTGGTTCTTCTACGGCAACATGCTCTTCTTCACCCGCCGCCGTCGCGTTGTATAGGATGGCGTCGACTTCCAACAGGTCAATGCCGAGTGGGGCTGGTACGGCACTGCTGCCTCCGTTCCCAAAAAACAGGTTGTACAAATATTTTTCGGTGAAAATTTTCATTACACTTATACAAAAAATTATCAACATTTAACAAGATAAGATTGACATAATATGAAAATATATTTCAATTTTTTTTAAAGAAACGTATATTTATATCGCGAGATAGCAATTACAGCCTCTGCAACAACGCATTACCATATTGATGTTACGGATACACACAGCCAAAAAAAGAAAAGAACAATTACAGAAAAAGATCCCGCTACAGCTGTCTATGCCACACAACAGCGGACCAAACACCACTGAGACAGCATCGGAAATCCATCTTCTCCAAAAGCGATGCCTCCAAAAAGGGAAGTGCACAAACACCGTCATGGCCCTGATCAATGATCATGGGTTTTCACCCCGGAGAATGTCCATGCTCACAAAAGAATGCCTTCAACAAGGTCATTGCCAGGCACAACCAATTAAGGCCAGACCTTGGATTTTCACCCTACAAGTTTGAACTTTGGAAACCTCCCATACTATCACACCCAGTTCACGATGTCGCTGCTCCAAGACCCAGATCACCAAGCGAAAACCTCAACGCCACGAGTATTCAAACCGCCATTAGGAGTTCCCAGACCTTGGCTTCCATGTCATTCTCCGCGACTGACTTCATCATGGGACTAAAGGCATGTCCTTGATGGCAACTGACTACAAAGCTTCACGTCGATCCTGCTGAAACCAAACAGTCAGATAAAAAATGGTTGCGCGCGACCAAAACCCATCCAATCTGGCGAACTCCGGCATGTCGTCCATTGGAGTTCACCAGCGGAACCTTCCGGAACTCAACACTCTAGCCAGAGGGAGGGAGACCAGCATCCAGTAGATCCTCGTCATGGCGTGGGAGGGATCCTAGGACCAGAGCCCCTTTATTCGAAGCCAGGACATTAGCCCCCACGCAACCCGCGTGCAACCTGCGGGATCTGTCAAACTGAGCCCAATCGATGGCCATGGCCAACGATGTGCAAGGAGGCGGCAGCGCAGGGTCGGTCCTCCACCAGATCCGGCCATGACACGACGAGGAGGATAAGCGAAGACGACAGGAGAACCACCCGGATCAGAGGTCTAGGGTTCGTCCCATGCTGATCCGAAGCCCAACCCCCAACACTGGTCAAGCGCCACCTAGGAGGACCTCCGCCACCACCCTGGCCAGGGGCACCGCCCTGACCGCCGCTCGTCGACGCGCCGGCCGTACCCGCCCCATCAGCCCCGGCGGCCGTCAATGGCACCCACCACGCCTAGGCCAAACTTCGTTAGTCGGGCCCACCGCCACCGCGGCTAGGGCCGGCGGCGAGAGGCGCATGAGAGGGTGCGACAGGGCGGCGCCCTGGGAAGCGCACGCGAGGGTTCCAAAAAAATTGTCTACTAATATAGATATTGTGTTACAAATATTGATATTTACCTCTATAAACTTGGTCAAACTATGTCATTTCACTCTTTAAAAGAAGGGAAGATAGTACTAAAATATTCCCTGTCTCCTAGTCTCTAGCTCGCTACTGGGAATATTCTATCATTTCACTGTTCGTGGTCAGGTCATACGCTGCTGGGAGCCTGTACAAATCATTAGTTGGACGTTTCACTATTTCACATTGGTACTACACTGATTTCACTATTTGACATTTGTACTACACTTTTTGGATTTTTTTGAACAATCACACTAGTAGAAAAAGGACCTTTGGTCAAGGGGTATTAGTCCCGGTTTTGCTACAAACTGGGACTAATGCCCCGTTCCCAACGGTTCTATCTGGCCGCAGGGGGCGGCAGACACTAGTCCCGGTTCGAACGGATCCTTTAGTTCCGGTTCATGTAACATAGCGGGATTAAAGGGTTTCAGGCAGGCTGGATCCAGCTCCAGACCCTTTAGTCCCGGTTTGTTATACGAACCCGGTTCTAGACACAACCGGGACTAAAGGCCTGGCTATATCTTCTTCCCCCACCTGTCCAAGCCACCATTTCAAGCTGGTGGCTCCTCTCTCTTTTTTGCTTCAAACTCGAGTTCATGCCCAAATTTTTCTCAAGATTTGTCAACATTTTGTGGTGACCCATCTATCCAAAGGTTCTAAAAGGTGGGTAACTTCATCCTGTGAACTCTCATTGCTATATTAGCTCATTTCATGCTCTATCTTGTAGATGAATTTGTGGATTTAGTTTGGTAATAATTTTTGCAATGATAACATGAGATCGATGTTTAGATTTTATCTATCTTGAATAATATAAGGAACTCCAAGGTAAATATCATATATGTGGATTCTATCTATATATCTTGTTTTGGCATAGAGTCTCGAAATTTTATTTTAGTAGCACACACATGCATGAGTTCATCATTCTAACTACTGGGCAAAATACCCTTCTTCGTCTTCTACCTGCCTTCAAGAAACTAAAAAAATTGTAACAAAGATAGGGTTAATTCATAAAAGCTTGATAAGAAGACATCACAGTATATCTTCGAGAAGCTCCTCTATGGCGAGCTCCTCAAAGATGTCTGAGGATAGGATCCTAAGACATCTTCGAGAAGGTCCGCCGTAGTGGTGTCCCTCTCGCACCATATTGGAGTTAATAACTTCTCTAGCTATAGATTAATACGTCGGGTAACTAAAAAAATTCACATATTAGGGAGTGCCTCTATGGCGAGCTCCTCGAAGATGTCTGAGGATGGGATCCTAAGACATCTTCAAGAAGCTCTACCATAGTGGTGTCCCTGCTCTCGCACACCATCTTTCAGTTTATAGCTTCTCTAGGTAGATCAGTATGCTGGTGGAGCTAACTAATTTCACATATTAGGGAGTGCCTCGACGGCGAGCTCCTCGAAGATATCTGAGGACGAGGTCCTAAGACATCTTCGAGAAGCTCCACCGTAGTGGTGTCCCTGGTGTCGCACACCATATTGCAGTTCTTCATAAGAATGCATACCTATTTATAGATTAAGCAGCACAACATAGTGTCGGACACTATAGACATAATGTCGCCACACTCAACCCTGGCATAGTGCTGCCACCCACCCAAAATAGTGTCGTCATTTACTGGCTTATTGCCGCCCACTAAGGACATAGTGTCGACATATTGTTGCCACATCCACATTTAGTCCCGGTTGGTGCCTCCAACCGGGACTAAAGGTTCATCATATATTTAGTCCCGGTTGTTGGCTTTAATTTTGTTTTTTAGACCAATACTAATTTTATCATCATGATTCTGTTTGATGTACTTAATTATATAATGCAGATGAGCCGGCAATGGATGTACGCTGATCGACTCTCTAGCGAGTTTATTAAAGGCGTGCATTCTTTTCTCCTTGTGGCCAAGGCAAACAAGCATAATGGTTTTATGTCTTTTCCATGTGGTGTCTGTCGGAATCATAAGGAATACTCTTCCTCAATAGTCCTTCACATCCACCTATTTCGGTCCGGTTTCATGACCGGCTATAATTGTTGGACCAAGCACGGAGAGAGAGGGGTTATGATGGAAGACAACGAAGAAGAAGAGAATGATAACAACTACCCTACTATGTCCCCGGAATACGATGGTACTACAATGGAAGACATTGATGAAGAAGAAGATGAAGAATGGGCATCAAATCTGCTCGATGATGATCTTAGTCGGCCCATTGCTGATGCCCAGGAAGAATGCGTAACTGAAAGGGAGAGGTTGAAGTTCAAACAGATGTTAGAGGATCACAACAAATTGTTGTACCCAAATTGTGAAGATGGGCACCAAAAACTAGGTAGCCCACTAGAATTGCTACAATGGAAGGCAGAGAACGGTGTGACTGACAAAGGATTTGAAAAGTTGCTAAAAATAATGAAGAAGTTGATTTCAAAGGATAACGAACTGCCCGCCAGTACCTACGAAGCAAAGAAGGTTTACTGCATCCTCTACCACGATGAGGAGTACTAGAACCTGGATACATGCCTAGTTTGCATTGCATTGCGGTATAAGATAAGACGAGATGACCCTGGTGATGTTGAGGGAGAGCGCCACATGAAGAGGGTTCCTGCCAAGGTGATGTGGTATGCTCCTATAATACCACGATTGAAACATTTATTCAGAAACAAAGAGCATGCCAAGTTATTGCGATGGCACATGGAAGGCCGTAAGAAAGACGAGATGTTGAGACACCCCGCTAATGGGTCGAAGTAGAGAAAAATCGAGAGAGAGTTCCCAGACTTTGCAGGTGACACGAGAAACTTATGGTTTGGTATAAGTACAGATGGCATGAATCCTTTTGGGGGGAAGACCTGCAGACATAGCACCTAGCTTGTGACTCTATGTATCTATAACATTCCTCCTTGGTTGTGCATGAAGCAAAAGTTCATTATGATGTCAGTGCTCATCCAAGTCCCGAAGCAAGCCGGCAACGACATTTATGTGTATCTAAGGCCATTAGTTGAAGAGCTCTTACAGTTGTGGCACCAACAAGGTGTACGTGTGTGGGATGAGAACAAGCAGGAGTAATGTGACCTACGAGCGTTGTTGTTCATAACAATCAATGATTGGCCTGCTCTGAGTAACATTTCAGGACAAACAAATAAGGGATACAATGCATGCACACACTGTTTAAATGAGAATGAAAGTATATATTTGGATAAATGTAAGAAGAATGTGTACGCGGGGAATCGCCGTTTTCTTCCGCCCACGCACACCCTAAGAAAGAAAGGTAAGCATTTCAATGGTGAGGAAGACAGCCGGTGTAAGCCTATCCACCGTACTGGTGATGATGTACTAGATACGGTTAAGGATTTAAAAGTAATCTTTGGAAAGGGTCCTGGTAGACAATCTGTTCCGAAGGACAATGTCGGACACGCACCCATGTGGAAAAAGAAATCTATATTTTGGGAGCTACCCTATTGGAAAGTCCTAGAGGTCCGCTCTGCAATTGACGTGATGTACCTGACAAAGAATCTTTGCATGACGCTGCTAGGCTTCTTGGGCGTGTATGGGAAGAACAAAGATACACCGGAAGCACGGCAGGACCAACAACGTAAGAAAGACCGAGACCGCATCCATCCTGAGCTGTTTGAAGGTACTGTCAGTTACGCTCTTACCAAAGAAGAGAAGGAAATCTTTTTTGAAGTACTTTATAGTATCAAGGTCCCATCTGGTTTCTCGTCGAACATAAAGGGAATAATAAATATGGAAGAGAAAAAATTTCAAACCTAAAGTCTCATGACTGCCACGTGCTTATGACCCAGCTGCTTCGGATTGCATTGAGGGGACAACTGCCGGAAAATGTTCGAGTACCCTTTGTGAAGCTGAGTGTGTTTCTCAATGCAATTTCTCAGAAGGTAATCAGTCTGGATATTCTACCTAGGTTACAGAAAGATCTGGTCCAATGCCTTGTCAGCTTCGAGTTGGTGTTCCCACCATCCTTCTTCAATATTATGACGCACCTCCTAGTTCACCTAGTCGAAGAGATTATCATTCTCGGTCCTTTATTTCTACACAATATGTTTCCCTTTGATAGGTTCATGGGAGTCTTAAAGAAATATGTTCATAACTGTGCTAGGCCAGAAGGAAGAATCTCAAAGGGATATGGAACAGAGGAGGTCATTGAGTTTTGTGTTCACTTTATTCCTGACCTTAAGCCTATCGGTGTTCCTGATTTACGGCATGAGGGTAGACTGGGTGGAAAAGGCACACTAGGAAATAAAGCAAGGATATGTATGGACAGACATTCTCTCACTAAAGCACACTACACAGTTATGCAAAGTTCCACCTTAGTGGCTCCATATATCGAGGAACACAAGGATATTGTACACTCCAATAACCCGGGGAAGCTTGGCTCCTGGATTAGAGATGAATATTCTTTTCCTGAACCACACCCAGTGTCATTGCATGTCATGACACTAGGTGTGGTTCAGGAAAAGAATACACATCTAATGACACTGGTGGATCCATATGTGGTTTGTGAGGAGAACAGACATGCAATGAACTCTAGTGGATCCATATGTGGTTTGTGAGAAGAACACATCTAAGAAGCTTGGCTCCTGGTTTATGAAATGAACAGACATGCAATGACTTTCAACGGTTGGTTGCAGACACATCTCATGAATGACATAAATATTGGAGAGCAGTTGTACTTGTTGGCCAGGTGACCATCTTCGACTATATTGACTTTCCAAGGGTACGAGATAAATGGGAATATATTTTACACGATCGCCCAAGGTAAAAAGAGCACCAACCAAAACAGTGGTGTCCGATTTGATGCAACAGTTCACGAGAATGGACAAAAGGATACATATTATGGCTACATATAGGACATATGGGAACTTGACTATGGACCTTATTTTAAGGTCCCTTTGTTTCGGTGTAAGTGGGTCAAGCTAACGGGAGGCGGGGTTGAGGTAGACAAGAAATACGAAATGACAACAGTGGATCTCAACAACCTTGTGTATAGATATGAACCATTTGTCCTAGCCAATAATGTGGATCAGGTTTTTTATGTGAAGGACATGTCTACCAAACCGAGAAAAAGGAAAGATAAGCAAAAGAATACAGCATACGATGAGCCAAACCACCACATAGTTCTTTCAGGAAAAAGAAACATCATGGGGGGGGGAGGATAAGACAGACATGTCAAAATATTATGATAAGTTTCATGAAATTCCGCCCTTCGCCGTGAAGGATGACCCAAGCATCCCGCTAAGTAAGGAAGAGGCTCCATGGTTACGGATTAGAAGAAAACCATAGAGATGTGTGGATGTTGGTGATGTACAATATTATTAAACATACATTTTAAATGATCTGCTTATATATATATATGGATATGAACTGTCTCGGTCTCAATAGGTAGTATTGGAACTTGCTGTGGCCAACAACAAAGACATTTATTAATATTAAAACATAAAAATTAGTCATAATCATATCTAGCCCTGTAGTACACAGCTTCAGGGTCGTCTTCCAAATCGTCATCGGCATCGTCGTCGCTCGTAGCACGCGGCTGGATCCTCAGCCGTTCCCCGGCTTGTGCACGGGGGAACGAGGGATGGGAACCTGCCACTATGGCCTCGGATTAATGACACACGGGGGAGGGGGCTCCCGGATGATGACCTCGGTACACCCTCGGTCTTCACCACCACCACCACCATTCTTGTGGCTATGCGGCCGGTGAAAGTGCGGGTACCTCAGGTGAGGATGGTCTCCCATGGCGATTTAGAGCATCACGCCGGCGATAGTCCGGTTCTCCCATCATAGGCGCCGACCAGCCTCGTTGTGGTTCACTGGGGGCAGGCCGTCGCCCTCGTACCTGGTAAGCTCCCGTTCCCGCCGGTTTGAGAAGAGGGCATTCCAGGTGTCGAGGTTGTCGGGATCCCAATGGGGATCCATCCGCTACTTTGGCTTGAGCTCGAGATAGAAGTGGTTCATGATGGCCGCCTGGAGGGCCGAACCTTGAGGCACATGAGGAATAGGAACTCCTCCAGGACTCAGCATCCAGCCGGTACCCCTGTCGGCATGGGTAGCTGGAGGCGCACAGCGCCTCGGTCTCCTCGACCGTCAGAAAGGCCCAGTGAACGGTGTCCATTGTTGTGAGAGAGAAGGTGTGGATGTGTGGATGGAAATGGTGGTCGGCCTAGATATAGAAGGAAATGGCGGGAAGCGGGGGAAATGATGGGAAAACATGGCGGAAAGCGAAGGACATGGCGGGAATCTGGGGAAATGGTAGGAAATATCTAGTCCCGGTTAGTGACTCCAACCGGGACTAAAGTCCCCCGAAATATCTTTTAGTCCTAGTTACTAGTTATAGTATTAAATATTATATTTCTAATGAGTATATTATTTTTTGTGAATATTTTGGTATATTATATGTATTTTTCTGTTTTTTAAATAATAAACTATATTTTTCCAACATTTATACTAAATATAATACTTGTTAAACAATAGATAATTTCATTTAAGTTGTATAATAGAGTATGATAATAGATTTAAATTACAGATCTTCTTTTTTTGAATTTTTTGTTATATAATACATAATTTTGTGAAAACTACAAACCAATTTTCTTTTTGGCGCCAAAAAAACACCTTTAGCCTAGGTCCCAGTTTGTATTATAATTCAGGGCTAAAGGGGTATGGCGCGTGGGAATAGCGGCGGGCCGAAAACACCTTTAGCCCCGGTTTGTAAAGGGTAACCTTTAGTCTCGATTTGTATTACAAAGTCTCGGTTTGTATTACAAACCGGGGCTAAAGGTTGGGTCTATAAATACCCCCACCTCCGCCCTGGGTCAAGCCATGACCCGGAGCAACACTTCCATCTTCTTCCGCGACGAACCGCCGCCGCTCGCGCCCGAGCACGCCGCCGCCCATGGAGAGCTCGCGGCCGCCGCGCCCGTACGTGGAGGATCACGCTGCCGCCATCCATCCCACCGCTCGCCGCCGCCCGTGCCTGTACGTGGAGGCGCCGCCCGCGCCCATCGTCCCCCCGGGCCGCCGCCTGTACGTCTAGCGCCGCCCCACCGCCCGTCGAGGAGCTCGCCGCCGCCGCGCCCTCCACCGCCCCTGTAGGTGAGAGTTAGTATTATTTTTAGTAGTTAGTATTAGGGTTAATTAGTATATATATGTTAATTTGGTGAATTTAGTTAGTACTATAATTAGTATTAGTTGTTAGTATTAGAATTAGTTAGGTTAATTTAGTTAGTATTAGGTTAATTAGGTTAATTTAGTCATTATTAGTTTAATTAGGTTTCTTTAGTTAGTATTAGTATTAGTATTAGGTTAATTTAGTTAGTATTAGTATATGTTAATTAGGTTAATTTAGTTAGTATTAGTATATGTTAATTAGGTTAATTAACATATGGTAGTTGATTTAGTTAGTATTACTATATGTTAATTCTGTTTATAGTACTCCCTCCGACCCATATTAGTCGACTTGGATTTATCTAGATTCGGATGTATTTAGTACTTAAACATGTCTAGATACATCCGAATCTAGACAAATTCATGTCAACTAATATGGGTCAGAAGGAGTAGTTAGTTTAGGTTTATAGTTACTATATATTTATAGTTAGTATTACAAACCGGGGCTAAGGGTGGGGGGTATAAATACCCCCACCTCCACCCTAGGTCTAGCCACGACCCAGAGAGTCCGATCCTTCCCGGAGAGTTAGTGTTAGGCTATTTTCTTCATTATACCTTGTGCCTTCTCCTGTCAAAACTATTTCATTAGGGCTAGTTAGGCTTAGTTAGGGTTAGTTAGAATACTTGGTTAATTAGGTTTAGTTTAGTTAGTGTTAGGTTTAGGGTAGTGTTATTAGGGCAATACTTAGTGATTTAGTTATTGTTTATGTTTTATGATTGTTTATTGCTATTATTTAGTTATGCCAAGTCCTCCTCGTCCGAGCGTACTGGACTCCGTCGGTTCCGGGGATGTCCAAGCCTGGGCTCCGCCGGGCTGGCACTGGGAGGTGCTACCTATCGGGACTCGTACCTTGGTGAGGAATTCGGGTATCATCGTCGACCCGGAGCTTCTTTGGTGGCGTCAATGAGGTTCAGGAGCGGTGCAGAGGGAGCCAGCCTCTGAGGTGGTGGTACATCGTCGTATCAGGGAGGAGGACGAGCATGTCCACCGATATATGTATTCTTTTGGAGACTAGGTTCTCCAATATCTGGCAGGTTCACGGATCTGATCACCCGAGCTATTCTCCGTGATGGTTCCTCTTCTGTGGGTGTAGAGATGCCATGGCACAACTCGATCTCATAGATCCCTATAGAATTCTGTGGAAAGCCGTATTCGATGAAAGTCGTATGTACGGCTTGGAGGTAGATCTTTCCTATCTTTCGAGATCCACCCTACAATCCGTCGACTTTATAAGTCATGAGGGTTCAAGTCCCTCTATCCCCAAACCCTCATTTATTCGCTAACTATAGTCTGATCGTTTAGCGGCTCTTTCTAAGAGATGGGAATGTAAATAGAAAACATCCCCTGGGAAAGCCTCACAGCGATTACAAAAAAGAAGGAGGCGAGCTCCCTATCGCTCTTTGTCTTTCCACTTCCCTTGTTCAAGAACAAACACTTCGCCAAATTCTTTTCAGGAAAATTCCCCACTGCTGCCTCCCGTAGGAGTCTGGACCGTGTCTCAGTCCCAGTGTGGCTGATCATCCTCTCGGACCAGCTACTGATCATCGTGGTAACAAAAATGTATTGTTCTGAGGTATATCAAGATTAAGTCTCCCTGGGGGTGTCTTTCTCATTTCATAAATGTCTGGAACTTTTGATTAAGAATTGGTGGCAACCTCTTTTGGATTCTTATTATATTATGAGCGAGATATGAGAGAGATGTATTATTGTACTTTATCTTATATTATTGTACTTTATATTAATGCAAAATTGTTTCACAATTAGTACGTAATCTTTTTTCTGTCTCCGAGTCGTCGCAATTGTAATATTCTTTTACTTAATGCAAAATTGTTTTATCTTTTTATGTATTAGTTAAGCTATGGACAGTAGAGAGAATGAAGAGGAGCTTCTCAACATGCTAGATGAGGGTACTGGAGGGTACGATGATGGCTCCCAGTATCTTAATTTGTCTGGAGGAGACGATAGTCGAGACAATAGTGCTGACCATGGTGAAGACACCTTAATAATAACAAAGTCCGACGAGGTATATAAAGCCTCTACCGATCGATCACTAGTATAGATGAACTAATTGATTTGTATATATGTACCGACGAATGTTTCTTCTCTTAGACCTCTGCATCCGGCCATTCTTCTACAAGGACAAGAGGACCGGCACAAAAGTTTCCCGATGATGTCCGTTTCAACATTAACTTAGTCTCTGCACTGGGTCAACCGTTGGAGCCCAAAGAATCTGTGAATGCATTTATACATCAATGCGGAGTGATTGTTAGAGATACCATCCAGATCACCACGCGAGATTGGAATAAGCGGGAAAGGAAAGGGAGCCAGCTGGGGCTAGTTTTGTAGATGACAGAGCGAGAGATGCGATGTGGAATTCTCTCATGACACATTTAACCCTACCAATCTTGGAGACTGATGAGCTCAGACAGCAAAGGACGAGGAAAGTCAAGGCGTGGGCTCTTAAGGAGATGTGTGAACTATGCAAGGACTGGAAGAAAAGATTGCACCACAAATATGTATTGAAGAAAGAAACTCCCCCATTCATTGGCCCACTAGAGAAGCAGCAGGATAACTGGGCCGCATTTGTGGAATACAAGACCTCGGCACCAGCTGTGGCAATGTCAGAAAAGAATAAGCTAAATGCAGCAAAAAAGAAATATCACCATCATATGGGAACAGGTGGCTACAAGAGTGCCATGCCTAAGTGGATAAAGCCGAGGCTGACCTGGCGGCTAAAGGGGTCACTCCAGCTATGTCTGGTTGGCCCTTGAGGTCAAGAAATTGGTTACTCAGGCATGGGGCATCGTATGACCCAGAAATATGCGAGATTGATGCAACTAAAGAAGTTGCTGAACCCAAAGATGAACTTATTAAAGTGATAAAAGGGGTTGAAGAGGGAAAGTTTGTTCCTGATAGAGAGAACAATGAGCTGACAAAGGCCCTCAGGAATCCTGAAAAGGCTGGATGAACAAGAGGCTTCAGACCTTCTTTCCATGGGCTATCAGGTTTCCCGAGGACCTTGACACGTACAGAAGCCGATCGAGAAAACAAAGCGGCAAAAAGAGGAGGATGCGGAGCAGTTCGCGAGGTTTGAAGCCATGCTATAGGAGCATCAACAGGAGCTTAATGAACTTAAAGGACTCTGACAGCAAGATCCTCCACCAGGCAGTACGGTCGGTGCATCGCAATGGAAAATCAGCATGGCTTCCACGGAGGACCATGGCAATGATGCAACGATGGATGTGTACCCCGTGGATGCAATTAAGGAGAAGACTAGATGTGAGCTGCATGTTGAACTGAAGAACATATCCATGAAGGTGGCGGTTGGCTTTTCTTTACCTTCTACACCGAGAGAGAGCTACCATTGCAATCCGATTCCAGCTGGCTATGCTCGTGTCGATGTGGATGAAGTTCAACCACTGTGTCAGTCACTACAGCTTGACTTCCCTTGAGGTGAATGGGAGATGACACTGGGAGAAGTCACGAGTGGCTTCATTCTTTGGAAAAAGGAATACATCAAGTTTCCAGGCTCGGCACCAAGGTCATCTTCTCCACCGAGAAACAATCCATCACCTCTAAGGCCACCGTCTCCTACCAGTAAAAGTCCACCTCCAAGTCCACCTCCAAGGGCACCGTCTCCTTCCAGTAAAAGTCCACCACCTCCAAGTCCAATCCATGACCTCAACATGAGTGCATCTTAATCTAAGTAGCTGCCTCCACCCACAAAAGGGCCGAAAGTGGAAGAATACCACCGCTCCGTCGAGCGACGACCGACACCCAAAGCGACAGTTGTCGCCCCTGCCAAGAGTACCGTCGGTTCCTCCCAAGAGGTCTTACGACCTGAATGATGAGGAGACCGATGCGGTCATACGGGCCGAAGTGGATGCGCATTTTAAAAAGAAACAACCTAAGCTAGAGGTCCAAATAAAACCGGAAACGCAGGAGCACTTCAGGAAATTACTGACGCAGCCATCCCAAGCTCAGTTAAATGCGCCAGATGACTATACACGATGTCTTCATAAGACACTGAAATAGAAGAGGTCATGTGGTAGAGGAAGCATCACAAAAGAAGTTACCCAGCAGGGGGAACAAGCAAAACAATCGAGTGGTAGTGGCAGCATTAGAACGGACATTCCCTAGATAGGGAAACAAGCGGAACAATCGTTTGGTAGCGGGAGAATCAAAAGAGACGTTCCCTAGCTGTGGAAACAAGCAAATTAATTGATCCCCCCCGCTCCAGGTGTACATACCCAAACCTCAACTATATGGGGGAGAACCTATGCATATGGAAACGGCTAAGATATTGGCCAAGCAATGTAATATGTCTATTCATGACATTATTCACGGCGATCATATGCCCAAGGTTGAGGTAGCACCCAAATTTTTTCATGGGGAGCCTCTGGTCAGTTCAGAGAGGCTTTGGGATATGCCAAAAAAAATGCGACGATTGCATGAATGGTACATGAAAGTATCAAAATAAGAGCGATATTGGCTCATAGCGAAAGTTCAAAAAGAGTATTACTTCACTGAAGACGAGGTCCCTATTGAATTTACAGAATTATTTCAGTTATTCAATCTAAAGGAACTCGACAAATCTATCCTCAGTTGCTATTGTCTTTAAGTGATTACTTTATTTATGTAATTAAGTCTCTATCTCAGCTTGTTCAATTCATTGCCGGTAAGTATACTCACTATATTCTTCTGTACGCTATATATAATGATGTAGATTGAAGATTCTTGAATGTAAAAGAAAGTATATCAACGGATTTGGGTTCATTGAGCCACATCGAGTTAATGGAGCTGTGCTAAAGGATAAGCCACTAGAGACTGAGCAAAACTTGCTCCAGTTTCTCATGAGCCAGCATTTCTGTAATGAAATACTATTTCCTTACCTCTCCGGCTAGTGAGTTCTTGTACACATTAACTTTTGCTTGCTCCATGTTCAGTGTAAATGATGAGTTACTAACGTATGTAAACCTTGCATAACTACCACTGGATTCTTCTAAGCATTTCAGTTGACTTGGGAAGAGTTCACATCATGGACTCACTAAACAAGGACATGGAAGAGTACCGCAACATTATCAATATGCTCCAGAGGTAATTTCAACCATTATCGCACTATATCGGTTTCTTTCGTTCATTTTTTGGGATATCAATTAGTTATTAACTGATACATTCATTTTCTTTATCGGGTAGTGTTTGGACATGGTTCAAGAACAAGGTCTGCGGTTAATGGCGCGAGGAGCTATTTTTTAAATCGGTCTCGGTAAGTAGTACGAGCTACGTCCGTGCATCTATTTAATTCTAGTTTATGTATATTTATCATGCTAGAGTTATTATTTGATTGAATTCTATTCTTGTAAAGTGCGTGAGGCAGCCACGGGGGACTAATCTATGTGGATTCTACGTTTGCGAGTTAATTCGCATCACTACTGAGAAGCCCTTGCAAACTGTTCGAGTAACTAAACAATATATTCACCCTTTATTTTTATTACAAAAAGTTGTGTTGAGTCTAATTCATATGATCTCCTTCTTTATAGTTGGACGCGATGCGGGACAAGCTCCAACCAAAGGACCGCCTACTAGCAATCCAAGAGGAATTGGCTCGATTTTTTGTCGACGAGGTCATAGACCCATACGGAGAATACTCTCTAGATAGACCCTAAAGCATCCATGTAATGATCTCCATGTAATCAAATAGACAGGCTCTGGACCCAGTTAGGACTCCATGTAATGATCGACCTCCATGCATGTATGCTTGTAAGAGAAATTATATTATATATATATGCATCAACGTGTACAAGTACTGTATAGTAGCATTCTGTATGTATACGAAAACTTGTATCTAATAAAAATACAGAATGAAAAATAATTGAACACAAAATACAAAATGAAAAGAAAAACACAAAACACAAAACCCTAAAACACCATCTCCTGTCGCGGCAGCCAAATGGCCCAAAACGCTGCCGCGGCAGACAATCTTTAGTCCCGGTTCGTAACACGAACCGGGACTAAATGTCCTCCAGCCTAGCACGGCTCGCGGGGCAAAGTGGTGGACCTCTAGTCCCGGTTCGTAACAGAACCGAGATTAAAGGCTGGACCTTTAGTCCCGCTTTGGTAGTCCCGGTTTGCAATTCGGGACTAAAGGCCCTTACGAAACGGGGCTAATGGCCTAGTTTCTACTAGTGTCAGGAGCTCTGCCGTTTCAATTAATAAGGGAATCATGCTGAAAATCGATACAAACACTACCTAAATGTGTTTGGTTTAAAGACCGAACAATAAATACCACATGTCATAGTTTTCAAGAAAAAATAGCGAAAGCGCACACATGGACATCGACCTTAGAGCTCGAGGATACTTAGTGAGAAATCGCTAACACAACAGTAACCCTGCGACACAAAAGTATTACAGCAAAGCTCATATATGAGCAAAGAACCAAAATATTACAAGTAGAGGTCACTGACCACAAACATCAAACAACAGATGGCAAATTATGCTATTAAGTATAGCAAACTTAAAAAATGGCCTAAGAGGAGTGAAGCATAATGATGACGTCTTAGCACATAGATTCCAGGCTGCCTGCCGGAAACCCCAAGCTACCCGTCGGTGCCCATGTCGTACGGAACTCGTCTTCAGAGGAACACTTATTATGCTATAAAAGTAACAAAGCAAGGGTGAGTACATGGTGTACTTTGCAAGACTTATGGCTGGTGGGGTTATTTTTATAAATCCATCTTTATTTATAAAACAAGAGGGAGAAGTAGATCGTCTAATCAAAATATTTTAAAACCGATAAGAGAGTGACATCTCCAAAGAATTGATCATTATCTTTTGATATCCACCAAAGTAATACTCATCTCACACTAGGATCACCCCCTCATACCCATGAGGAAGAATCTTTAACAAACCTTAGTTGTCAAGTTTTACGATTAGGTTAATGTTCTCTATGATCTTCATGTCCGTTTGCAAGTCGTCCATAACCGAGGACGGCATTTCAAAAAGATTTAACCATGTAGGTGTGTACAACTTTACCTACACGTACCAACCGAATATTAATGCCAGAACATTAGCCCTCTTCTTCGAAAGGCCGGCGGCGGGTGGTCGGGCACGACCTTTACCTTGCTTTCACTGAGACCATGAGTCATGCCCTAAGGATGGTTCCGCCGTAAATGGTCAAATCCCGAAGTCGGTTCCTAGAGACGTGGGCGAGGTTGGTTTAGTAGAGGAACCGCCTCAAGCAACCTCGGCCACGCTTACCTACCTGATATAATTCACCTTTACCCGCCAAATCTTTCAAAACATTTTCTATGCATATGTCTTATGGAACGCCAAACTATGTGACTCATAGAATCTACTAGGAAAGTTAATCATCGGAGGGGTTCCCAAGCCCCGTATGGCTAAATGATGGTCTTGGTTCATGAGGCAAGAACTCAGTTCGTAGTGGTGGCGAGCATGGGACTACAAAAACCACATCCCACTGTGGCCTCCCATACAAGCCTTAGCATGTTTAACAGTTACAACTGATCTCATCTCATCATGTTCTCCTATCATACTAGATTTTCTACATCTGATACATCATCTGGATGAACCAGCACTGATGGCTAAGCATAGCTAAGCAAGAGATAGATATAAGCTCTAACAGTAGACGCAAGCCAAACCTTGTTATGCTAGGAGCAGTGGATCAGGTAATATAAGCTCAAAGGAAGTAATGCAACAAATAGGATACTATATCTATTGATAAAATACCATAGTAGAATCTTATGCATCATGGAAATAATTGAAATGCTTTCAAAACCATAGGACTGTATGATGGTCGGGCTATGCTTGCCATTGCCTATTGATAACCAAAAAGCAGAGCTTCGAATATCTTGTACTGGACATGGTTATAGTTGGCCAAGTATTGTTTGGCGATCTTCGATGGTGTTAATCTTGGTCTTCAATATCGATCTTGATATTGTAATCTATTGGGAAGAAGCAAATAGTGGAAAGAAATGGGGAAACAACCAACACATGGAATTGATGCAATACTCAAGCAAGGATGATGATATGAAAAGTTAAAGGTTATTGAAATTGAAGCCCTAGACGAGATGATCACTTTTTAATTGTGGTCCCTAGGGTTTAAACACTAGTATTTGGAAAGCCCCATGTGCATATGAGACGGTTCAAATGTTCTCCTAATTAAACTTGTCAGCAAAGTTGCTGAACAATGCATTATTTTGATGCTAAAGTGTAGATCTCATTTTTCTGAGCATTTTTATATATTATACATATTTTATGACTTACAAAATAATAAGTTATGGAATTTATAAGATTATACCAATTTCTGAAATTATTAAAACAATTTATTAAACTTTACTACATCATTATGATGTAAGCACTGTCGTTTAAAAATTTCCTCATTGGGATCTAAGCTAGCCTCCATGACTGAATTGTGGGCCACAAGCCACGCCAGCTGCCACCGTGGCAGAGCTTGGTCGACGCCACGTAATAGTGACGTCACAGTGACATCATTCCGATGGCCATCATCGGGTGGTCAGCGGAGATGGCGAAGGGGAGCGCGCGGGGTTACGTGGGCATGTGCGTTTGAAACGCAGAGTCAAGACGAACCTCAAAAGGGCAGCGCTACTACCTATTAGTCACCGGAACTAGGTCTACAATGTTGAGCGGCGGCGGTGGCTGCAGGGGGTCGACGGGAAGGCAAGCCAGAGGGAGAGGAAGATTGAGGAGAGGTCCTTGAGGACCGGAAGCTCACCAAGATCCCAGCAGAGTTGATGGAGAGGCAGCTCGAGGTCTGACAGCATCGAAAACATCGTCGATCTGCGACAACTGGAGTTGGGGAAGGGGCCTCGATTCACTTGACTGTGAGCATGCTGGCTCGATCTAGACACGGGAAAAGGAAGAGGGTGGCTCGGCAGTTCCAACAGTGGTATCATCTGGTCGAGGGGAGGACAGAGATGGCGAGGCACGTTGGTGTCTACATCTAGGGTTTTGGCTAGCTCACACTGAGGAAGGAGGAAGGAGGTAGAGAGGGAGGCAGGGAAGAGAAGCACGTCTTTGGGTGATCTTATCCTTGTCTAGGGCGTCGGTGAAGGCAGCGGTCATCTTGACGCTGGCGGGCACAGAGGACGACGACACGCAGGTGCTTCAGGGGGGGATCGCGAGCTTGACGATGACGATAGGATGGACAAAAGGGGTATGTGGGCTGGGCTTCTGCTGGGATGCTGCTGGGCCACGGGAGCTATGCGCGGGAGAAGCTATGGGCCGGCCTGGCTCTGGCTCTGTTTCTATTCTTTTAACTAAAAATACCAGAGGATTTGTAAAGGTATTGAAATATTGTAGGGGCCCTATTAGTACTATATGACTCCATAGGATTTTGTACTTTTCAAATATTTCAAAACAATTTGAAATGCTTTCAAAGAGAGAGAGGAAAATAGCTGGGGTTTAGGGTTTTATATTTGATATTGTTTCTTGCATGCATTATTAATTATATGATGCTGATGCAATGCACATTCAAAACGCTAATTAGGATTAGCTAAAACTAGGGTGTTACAAATATATCCCCCTTACGAGAATCTTGACCCGAGATTCCATAGGTAGGAAGAAGGAAGAGGAACATGGTCACTTCTATGGATAAGAGGGAAAAACACTAACAACACACAGAGTATCTCATGGTCAACTCACAAAGGAGTGTTCACCAACGATTCTTAGCTGATGACACGAAACACGTCAAGGTAACAGAGGAAAATAAAAGGAGAAGGATTTAAGTTGTTAGATAGCTGGTCTTCATAAGGATTAAGACCATAGAACTTCAGAAGAGTTTAAGCTTCTGAAGAGGAAAGCTTACGACAGAAAGAACATGACCAAAGACTTCGAGAAATGGACCTCTACTAGATGTCTTAAGTAGAGCTTCTAGGTTTAAAGATACGGATAACCAAGTTGTTGAACTACTTTTGATATAGAAGGGTCACTCTTCGTTAAACAGAAGGTGAAGACAGGAAGGTGTTTTGTGGCGAGCACTCATAATAGTCACAAGGAACACGTAACAAGAGGAATTTCTAATTACTAAAATCATTCTCACTCCTGAACATGATTGAGAAACGAAGTAAACTCTTTATTCATCTAGGTTTATCAAAATCTTTGCCAAAGATTGTGATATCCTTTTAGACAACCAGAATGATTAAATAAGAAGGTTCCTGATGACACAAGGAAAAAGAAACTTCATTCTCAAACTTCAATTACTTGGCTCAAAAAGATGCTTTCTAGCATAAAAGGGTCTTTAGTATCGACCGAGAGAAATTTAGCAACACTATTTTAAATGTTCTCCTTGATGTTCGAGTCACGAGACATCAAGTAAAGGTCAGACTTCGGATACAAAGGAAACGATAAGCACAACTCCTATAAATAAATCATAGAAGGAGCCTCATGAAGAGTGGTTGTTATTGCTGAATCTAGAGAATATGACAATAGGCCTTCCGACTAGTTGTGTCAACCATTAAAACAATCTCGCCAAATTTCAAAGAACCCTATGTTAAAATCTTGAGGAACATCAACCATCATATCTTCTTGAGATTCATATTTGGTTAGACGACATAATTTTAGACTCAGCGTGTCCGAATAGAAAGTTTGCAACATTTATCATGAAGGTAAAGTTAATAAATTCTCAAGACATGGAATAAAGTGGCAAGCTCCAAGAGACTGAGCTAAATTGCTAGACCCATGTATTTGCAACTTGTTAGAGGATAACTTCTCATACATCAAGAACTCTCAACAAAATACAATTGTGTCCTAGAAGAACAATTATAACTCTTCTCGAATCCATGGCGACAACATTCAGTATTTGCCCGTGAATCGAAGGAGGTCACTTCTAACATCTAGAACACATACTTCGAGACGACCTGAAGATAGTTCTCTGATACTTTCCAACATTAATGCCAAAGGTTCCATATGAATCTATTCTAATGTGTTGAAGATAGGGATATTGTCGATGGGCTCCACAACAAACTAACCGAGGTACTCCAAGAAGATGGACTCATATGTTGTATGAACAAGGAAAAGTATTGGTCAGACCAAAGGACATGAGGTTGTACTCAAGTGAAACATCACGAGTAGCAACATCATCAATATAGTCCTTGGAACTGAGTTTGATTTGACAATAACCCAAATCAAATCAAAGGTGGGGGCATATAACATATCCACAAAGGAAATACTATCTTTCTTCAACACGAATAGAACTAGACACCCCTTTAAGAATGAACTGAGTTGAATAGAACATTTGTCTTAAAATTTTCCAAATTGTTGTTTAAGATCAACCAACTAGTCCAGGGGGATCCAGTAACGATCCTTGGAGAAAGGAGCAGTTCAGAGAACTTGCTTGCTTAAGAACTTGACAACACGGTCATGTGGAAACATGGTGATACTTCTAGTAGACATCTAGAATTTCACAAACCACCGATGACATGGGCAATACCTTACAGGTACTCGAGATCAGCATATACGATCCAGCCTAGAAGAAGCCCACGACGTTGCTAAGGCCCAGTCAAGATTCGGGTGACCTAGGAGACTTCGACTGCTTGTAGCACACAGCAAACTCAAGGTAGAAGTTTAAAGGGAAAACCCTAATATGTAACCGACTCGTCCTGCTATCCCGAGACCTAGCCTATCTATATAAAGGCTAGGAGGGGTGGCGAGGAGGACAATCCGCAAGCCTAGTTTCAACATCATCACTAGATCGCATCTGCGTGCCCGTGTAACTTTCGACTCCTCAATAATTCGAAGAGCAGACAAGTAGGAGTAGGGTCCTCTTCGAGGCCTAAACCTGGGTAAACCTCGTGTCCCCTGCGTGCTTGTTTGCTTGCCGATCGATGCCTCTAGCACTCCCCACTTCCTTAATCCTCAGTCCATCTACGATAGGCATTGATGAGATAACCCCTCGTCAATTGGCACCATCTGTTGGAATTGGGAGTGCTAATGTTGCGGCTTCCTCGGCTCCATCAACCATGATCTACGACTGTGTAGAAGCGGAGACTCGCCTCCTCTTTGGTGCCTTCGACTTCACCGTCCACACACCAGCCACTCGCCCGAATTTCGATTCCGTGGGTGATGGAATCGGCCTGGCGATCAAGAGATTATGCTTCCAAGTTGGTCGGCTGGGCACACGTCGCCTCCCTGATCACCCGAAGGTTCCTGCGATTGCTCCTGCATCATGGTTTCCACCGCAAATCGGCACCCTGAGCAAACTCAATGCCCCGACATCAGTTAGGAATATGGACATCGATAGCAGTTGCAAGTCTGATTTGGGCGATCTGGCAACAGAAGGTGGAGCCTACGGCTCTGAATCTGAAAGCTGCAGGAGCAACAACTTCCCCAGCCATTACATGTGCGCCGTCATCAACATGGGTGGCAATGGTGGCATTCGGTACAACACCGACATTGGCGGTGGCATCCCAATCACAAATGGTGGCCCCACCAACGGCGACCCCATGAACAACAGGCCAGAAGGACCCATCCCAGAGGATCAACCAAACCTCTCGGTGAATGAGCGAACCCGAGAGCGTGTGCTTATCAAGCTCAACGACGCTGAGTGGGCCCACTGCAGGGAGGCCCTGCGGGTCAATCCCCTACCACCCAACTCATCGCAAGACATGCTGATGGGTTATCACTGGCTGCTCAAGGAGGAGTTCAAGCGCCAGCAACAAGTAATCGCCTAGCTCGACGAGCACTGGATGGTGGTGGACGAGTCAAGCCTCTGTCGGGCTCAACTCTTTTCCATGGGAGGATCCTCCTCTAAAGGTAACGATCATACAGCCACAAGACGACGCTCTCAACTAGCTCATTTCACCGATAAGGAGCAAGAAGAGGCCGCACGGGTTCTCGACTTCTCATCTATGATGGTGGATATGCGGGGAATGTTCTCCCAAAAACACCGCAGACAGTAGTAACAGCGGCCACCATGTACCTTCTCAACAACCAGCCACCGGCTGGGGACCCGCGGTCCACCATGCACCGATCTACGATTGTTGGCCTGGGACTAGTCGAAGCTGCCCTCATCAAGAATCCCATGTCGGAGCCGAAGAAAAGCAAGGCTACGGCCAAGCACTACTCTTCCTCCTCCTCCAACGATGACAACCGTGAACTGTCACGGTGACACTACTCACGGTGACACGACTACGACTACGACGCGTGCAATGACATCATGCAGCGCAAAGTCAACAAGATGCTCACGAGGCGCGCCCGTTCGACTGACTCAGGAGATGATGGGATTGAGCTCTGCGGCGCCATCTGCTTTAGTAGAGCCATACGACAAAAGAGAATGCAAAAATGGTTCAAACTCTCATCAGAGTACCCTAAATTCGACGGCCTATAAGACCCGAAGGTCGGGCTGGAGGATTATATCTCCTCCGCCAGGCTCAATGGCGGGACCATGATCACGGCCATGCAATGCCTCCAGCTATAGCTGCAAGGTGTCGCCTGTGTGTGGCTCAACAACCTCCCGTGCGGATCGATTTACAACTGGGATGAGCATCAATCGAAGAATTAAGAGGTTGCTACCAAAAGATTGGCGAGTCACTCGCTCATACATCCAGAGATGGTCTATCATCAAAAACTCTATAGAAGACATCTCTGAGGATCGCGCAATCGATGTATTCAATGGTGGCGTGCGCCGCGGAGAGCTCAGAGAGGAGCTGGGCTGCTTGAAGCCGAAAACAATCGACCACCTGAAGGAGATTGCGAATAGTTGGTCTGTTGGAGAGGACTCGGTGAAAAACCGCGTCCACTCGGATGCGATGACGACCTCGGTCGTTGACGCTATCGCCGAGGAAAACACCAGATGCGCGGTTACGAGGATCGCGAGGAAGTCGACATGGTCATGACTGGCTACACTGACAAACGGGACGACAACAACCGCAACAGTGGATACCATGGGGGTGGATACCGCGACAGCGGGAATAACATGCAAGTGTGGCAACACCGCACTCGCCATGAGGCACCTGGAACATCTATCCAGGAAAAACTGTCCGGACCATGCAACGTACACTTCTACATCGACAAGCATGATGGCACGAAAAAATTCACTCACCTTCTAAAGGACCATCACGAGTTCCTTAGGCTCCACGAAGGTCTGGCCCATATGAATCACGACGTGATAAACTAAGGCTACGGAGCTGCCCCTGGTGCCGTGGCTCACGGAGTGCCACCACCACAACCCGGTAGGGATGTAAACGGAGCGAAAACGAACGGAACTGAGTGGTGCCACATTTGTTTGCATATATGTTTGCGGAAACGAAAACGAATACAAAAACCCCCAAAACAAAAATAGAATCAGATATTGTCGAAAACATATATCGACCGAATAAGGTGCAGACGTGGAACAATGCATATTTTACCCGGAACCAAGAGAACTCTAAATCATGCAACAAATCTCAAGCATTAAAGAAAACCAACAAAGTTGTTCCCTGATTATAGCACGGTGCTAGGTTTACAAGGGAATAATGAAAAGTTCAAATCTTGGAAGCCTACTCGAATGCATGAAGGGATTACATGGTCATCGGTTCTAGGATCAGCAGCTTTGCAAGTTCGGTTTGACAAAGTCATGTAATGGGTCTGCTAGATTTGTCCATGCACATTAACCCTAAAACGAAAATTCCATATTAGAGGGAAACGGAAATTCCATTTCTGCGTTTGTTGCACCGGAAAATCTTGTTCCGTTTTTGTTTCAGTTTCCACCAAACCAATTCCATTTCCATTTCCATTTTGCAAAATTCCGTTTCCATTTCTGTATTTTCATTTCTTTTCTATTTTTCCGAAGAAAAGTCGGAAACTTTCCACTCCACTTCCATCGCTACCACCCGGGCCACCCCCACCTGCGACCGTGCCAGTCCATAACAACGGAGGAGAGAAGTACCCGCGAGCACTTGGAAACATGGTAATGATCCAAAAGGGATGCCCATCAAATCGGGTGCAAAAATCAATCACTCTCACCAAGTTAATCTGGCGATGAACTTTCCACCCTCCACCACTGAGTACCTCAGTGGGAGCGAGTCCTGCATTATCTTCGACAAGCACGACCATCCGCGTCAACACTACAACAGAAATGGTATATTTTGACAGACCCCTTTTGTCACTTAATATCCGTATTTTGTCAATAAATATATGTTGTTGACAAAAATGGACGGTCACTAATTTTGTCATAAAAGCCGCGTCATAAAATATCCATAACCACGGTTTCCATTCTTTTGTCATTGTATAACTTATATTAGTTGACAATGTTAGTTTTGTCAACAATCGTGTGCAATCAGTGATTGAATATTTTGCATGATATATATGAAAAGTTTGTCATCATAAATTAGAAGGGAGGGTACGACAGGTCATCATTATAGACGTGACATTTTGTTAATTTTGTGCAATTTACTGACGTGGCATTATGACTAGTGGGACCTGAGTGGTTCTTACAGGTGGACCAACGGCGGGTCCAAGACAGCTCAGACAGGTGGGAGCCGGAGGGTTTGGACAGGTGGGACCCATAGGGTTCTGACAGGTGGGACCAAGAGGGTTCTGACAAGTGGGACCTGTAGGGTTTGGAGAGGTGGGACCAAGATGATTCGGACAGGTGGGACCGAGATAGTTCTGACATGTGGGTCCACATGTTGTTGACAGTTTCAGTACTTTCGTCACTTTAATAATTATGCAGAAAATGAAAAAATATCATACAGACAAATAAAATTTAGAACCAACATATAAAATAGCGGCGATAAAATTTGGTGCAATAGTTTAAACATGAAGATACAACTAAGTAAATCGCATTGATGAAAAATTTCATCAAGATAGAGGTGTTGTTGAGTTGTTGTCCTGTCCTTGCTATTGTGATGTCCTTAAGATGAAACTAAGTGTGGCTTCTAATTCTTGCTGCTTCTTTTCAGTTTCTCTGTTTTTCTCTTCTTGTGCCTTCATCAGAGCTGCATGGGCATCTTCTTGTTTCTTTTTCATTTCTTCAAATCTTTTATCCTGGGCTTCCATCCTTTCCTGCATCTCTTGTTTGTAATTTTCAGCTACGAGGAGTGTTTGTTCTCGGATGCGTTATGTGGACACAGAGCTCTTCCTTGAGATTGATCCAACTCCCAAATTTGAGAGGAACGTGCCTGTGCTTGTGCTCGTTGTGCTCTTCTCCTTCAAGACTTCTTCAATAATCTGCAATTATGTTTTTCAGTCTCATCTTCTAGGCGTGGTATATTTTTCATGGTCATCATTGAATCCTGCAAATAAGTTCAACTGAAAGCGTAAGAAATATTGAAGTAGAAAGCTTATTCATTACAAAATATTTGAAGTATTAAAAATGTCTTACATAAGCATCTTTGGCTTCTGTAGTCATGATGCCTTCCTTGTTAGTGTGTGTAAGTCTATAGAATTCAATTGGATATGTTACCTCCTCCAAGTTATCCGAGTTCTACCGAAAAATTAGAATTATGGACATGAGTTTGGAAAATTTATACTGAGTTTGGTAGAACAATTGTTTCATATATGAACTTAAAAACGTACAAATGCTTCATAGTGTGCAACGAAGCATCTCGATCCAGTTGTATGGTTCTTCACAGCTTCTCTATTCCCTTGATTCTTCACACACATTTCCTAAAGTTGAGTATGAACTTGTTAGTTTTCTGTGCAACAGATTTTTATGTGCTGAGTATTTGTAAGTGTAAATGTTAGTACCTGATAGTGGGCATCAAAGCATATGTCCACAAGATCTTTCCAACTTCTCTCTACTACATTTGCTGGCTTCATCTTATATGCTTCTTGGGGGATCATATCTTTAATCTTGTCCCAGTTCTCCTTCTTAAGCTTGTAGCATAGTTGGTGCATACTACTCTGTATAATATTAGTGCGCACTCTCTTGGTAAATACATTATTTCTGTCCATTTCAAAATTATCCTAAAAAACTGGAGATGCATATTATGTAGTTACATAGGTAGACAATATAAATATCTATTATGTAGTTATATAGCTAGATATGAGACCCTTTGTTTTAGGGTTACCGTAGTTATGGACCTCGTCATCTGAAGTTGGCTCGTCAATAGCTATGGCCATTTCTTCTGCAGTGGGTTCATATGTTGTGTTTGGTTTGCATCCTTTTGTTTACCTTTTTTGGTGGCGTCTGTCACTTTGCAAATGCCGCTGTAGACGAATTTATGTGCTACCTCTTCTATATTTTCTATAGGCAAACCTATGGCCGCTTGCCCTTCTTTCAAAATTTCCATCATACGAGCTTTATTGTCTTCCAAATTTTTGTACTTGTTTGTCTCATATGCATTAGTTCGTTTTTTTCGGTTCCTGACAATGGATGATCAAAATTGTATTACAGCTCAATAGCAGATTACATCATGAGTTACAAAGTCCTGACAATTTTCATTTCTAAAATAACCAACCCAAGGGCATATAATGTAGGGAGTAGATCGCTAATATTATAACTATAATGACGGAAACAAGATATTTAACCACTTTGTAATAAATGGTTCTAGCAGATCTACTTCATATGAGAAGGATCGGGGGATTGAATTATCACTTGACGGTCGTCTGATGTTGGGCTTCTTCTTCGGTGTAGACCTCAATGGTTCGCGTGCCTTACCGCTGCGAAAAGTCCCGAACATGGCGTCAACCGATGAGATGGCCGATCAGATGCGGCGATGACTACTGATCCTCCGTGTACGAGATCAGATCTAGGGTAGGAGAAGGATGAGGCGCCATATGGGGGTGGGTTTTGGGAGTTAAGATGAGACGCAAATCGTGGGAGGGATTGGGGTGCCGCTCTAATGTTACGGGGGGGGGGGGGGTTAAATTTTGGCAGTGGGATGAGGTAGAAAAATAAGGGAACGAAAATGTGTCGAAAATTATGAAGGGTGGCTCTGTTTAGTTGTTAATTTTGATGTTAGAGGAAAAACATTTCTTGAAAAATTGGTTTACTTCGTATATGTAAGTTTTACAGAGTTGGTATAAATAACCGAAATGAAGTACTGACAGGGTGAAAATTAATATTACATTACAAAGTCCTAGTATTAGACCTGAATGATGCATACATTACCCGTCCCTAAATCATATATAAGAAAAGTGAAATATTCATATTGTTTAAATTACAAGTTTATAAGCCATGTTTTCATCTATTGATGCAAGTTAAATGGACTCAAATTTGGCACAAGGGTGTATCACCATGTGGCTAGTGATGCTAGCATTGTATCTAGCCCTATTGGTATGAAAAAATTAAAAGTTTAACCCACAAACTCAAAAACATGGAACCATTTGTGAAGCCAGTACCAAAACTACAATTTGAGACCTTTAGTTTGCATGCTTGAGTGGTTCTACATCACATTGGGACCACATAACAACACGTGTACCTTTCAGATGCTCTCGCAATCTCTTGAAAGTGCCCGGTCAACCCCGGTGGGACCAAACCTTTGTGAAATTCATAGAAAAATGAGAAATTCTCAGAATCTATTGAAACCTTCGAATTTGATCACTTTGTGGAAAATACTTTGCATGAAAAATGGGAAATTTTGAAAAATGTCCCCCTCGTAGTCCACTCTCAAATTTGCTGTAGTTTGGTCAACGATCATGTCCAACTACTAGAAAGTAACACTTGTGTACCATGTTTTCATCTACCAATCTTCAAATGGACTCAAATTTTGCACAAGGGTGTATCACCATGTGTCTAGTGAAGCTAGCATTCTATGTAGCCGTTTTGGTTTGTAAAAATTCAAAATTTAACCCTCAAACTCAAAAACATGGAACCATTTGTGAAGCAAGTACCAAAACTACAATTTGAGACCTTCAATTTGCATGATTGAGTGGTTCTACATCACATTGGGACCACATAACAATAGGTGTACCTTTCAGATGCTTTTACAATCTCTCGAAAGTCTCCGGTCAACCCCGATTTGACCAAACCTTGTGAAATTCATAGAAAAATGAGAAATTGTCAGAATCTATTGAAACCTTCGAATTTGATCATTGTGTGGAAAATACTTTGCATGAAAATGGTAAAATTTAAAAAAGTGTCGCCCTAGCAGTCCACTCTCAAATGTGGTGTAGTTTGGTCAACGATCATGTCCGACTAATAGAAAGTAACACTTGTGTACCATGTTTTCATCTACCAATCTTCAAATGGGCTCAAATTAGGCACAAGGGTGTATCACCATGTGGTTAGTGATGCTAGCATTGTATCTAGCCATTTTGGTTTGAAAATTTCAAAAATTTAACCATCAAACTCAAAAACATGGAACCATTTGTGAAGCAAGTACCAAAACTACAATTTGAGACCTTCAGTTTGCATGCTTGAGTGGTTCTACATCACATTGGGACCACATAACAACAGTTGTACCTTTCAGATGCTTTCGCAATCTCTTGAATGTCTCTGGTCAACCCCGGTTGGACCAAACCTTTGTGAAATTCATAGAAAAATGAGAAATTCTGAGAATCTATTGAAACCTTCGAATTTGATCACTATGTGGCAAATACTTTGCATGAAAAATGGGAATTTTTGAAAAATGTACCCTAGCAGTCCACTCTCAAATGTGGTGTAGTTTGGTCAATGACATGTCCGACTAATAGAAAGTAACACTTGTGTACCATGTTTTCATCTACCAATCTTCAAATGGGCTCAAATTTGGCACAAGGGTGTATCACCATGTGGCTAATCATGCTAGCATTGTATCTAGCCGTTTTGGTTTGAAAATTTCCAAAATTTAACCCTCAAACTCAAAAACATGGAACCATTTGTGAAGCAAGTACCAAAACTACAATTTGAGACCTTCAGTTTGCATGCTTGAGTGGTTCTACATCACATTGGGACCACATAACAGCAGTTGTACCTTTCAGATGCTTTCGCAATCTCTTGAATGTCTCCGGTCAACCCCAGTTGGACCAAACCTTTGTGAAATTCATAGAAAAATGAGAAATTCTTAGAATCGATTGAAATCTTCGAATTTGATCACTGTGTGGCAAATACTTTGCATAAAAATGGGAAATTTTGACAAATGTCCCCTAGCAGTCCACTCTCAAATGTGGTGTAGTTTGGTCAACGATCATGTCTGACTACTAGAAAGTAACACTTGTGTTCGATGTTTTCATCTACCAATCTTCAAATGGACTCAAATTTGGCACAAGGGTGTATCATCATGTGGATACTGATGCTAGCATTGTATCTAGCCATTTTGGTTTCAAAAAATTCAAATATTTAACCCTCAAACTCAAAAGTAGGGAACCATTTGTGAAGCAAGTACCTAAACTACAATTTGAGACCTTCAGTTTATATTCTTGAGTGGTTCTACATCACATTGGGACCACATAACAGCAGTTGTACCTTTCAGATGGTTGCGCAATCTCTTGAAAGTGCCGGTCAACCCCGGTTGGACCAAACCTTTGTGAAAATTCATAGAAAAATAAGAAATTCTCAGAATCTATTGAAACCTTCGAATTTGATCACTTTGTGGCAAATACTTTGCATGAAAAATGGGAAGTTTTGAAAGAAATGTCCCCCTAGCAGTCCACTCTCAAATGTGGTGTAGTTTGGTCAACAATCATGTCTGACTACTAGAAAGTAACACTTGTGTACCATGTTTTCATCTACCAATGTTCAAATGGACTCAAATTGGGAACAAGGGTGTATCACCATGTGGCTAGTGATGCTAGCATTGTATCTAGCCGTTTTGGTTTGAAAAAATTCAAAAACTTAACCCTCAAACTCAAAAACATGGAACCATTAGTGAAGCAAGTACCAAAACTACAATTTGAGACCTTCAGTTTGCATGATTGAGTGGTTCTACATCACATTGGGACCACATAACAGCAGTTGTACCTTTCATATGCTTTGTCAATATCTCGAAAGTCTCCGGTCAACTCCGGTTTGACCAAACCATGTGAAATTCATAGAGAAATGAGAAATTGTCAGAATCTATCGAAACCTTCGAATTTGATCACTGTGTGGAAAATTCTTTGCATGAAAAATGGGAAAATTTGAAAAATGTCCCCCTAGCAGTCCACTCTCAAATGTGCTGTAGTTTGGTCAAAAATCATGTCCGAATAGTAGAAATTAAAACTTGTGCACCATGTTTTGATCTACCAAAATTAAAATGGACTCAAGTTTGGCACAAGGGTGTATCACCATGTGGCTAGTGATGCTAGCATTGTATCTAGCCGTTTTGGTTTGAAAAATTCAAAAATTTAACCCTCAAACTCAAAAACATGGAACCATTTGTGAAGCAAGTAACAAAACAACAATTTGAGACCTTTAGTTTGCTTGCTTGAGTTGTTCTACATCACATTGGGACCACATAACAACATTTGTACCTGTCAGATGCTTTCGCAATCTCTCGAAAGTCTCCGGTCAACCCCGGTTTGACCAAACCTTGTGAAATTCATAGAAAAATGAGAAATTCTCAGAATCTATTGAAACCTTCGAATTTGATCAATGTGTGGCACATACTTTGCATGAAAACTGGGAAAATTTGAAAATTGTCCCCCTAGCATTCCATTCTCTAATGTGGTGTAGTTTGGTCAATGATCATGTCCGACTACTAGAAAATAGTAACACTTGTGTACCATGTTTTCATCTACCAATCTTCAAATAGACTAAAATTTTGCACAAGGGTGTATCACCATGTGGCTAGTGATGCTAGCATTGGATCTGGCCGTTTTGGTTTGAAAAATTCAAAATTTTAACCCTCAAACTCAAAAACTTGGAACCATTTGTGAAGCAAGTACCAAAACTACAATTTGAGACCTTCAGTTTGCATGCTTGAGTGGTTCTACATCACACTGGGACCACATAACAGCAGTTGTATGATGGCTTAGGATACGTTGAGCACACTGGGAACCCCAAGAGGAAGGTATGATGAGAACAACAACAAGTTTCCCTTAGTTATCAAACCAAGTTTATCGAACCAGTAGGAGAAAGGAAAGAACACCTGGAATCCTGCACAACACAACCACAGAACTTTGCCCCAACTTACAGTGAGGTTGTCAATCTCACCGATTTTGCTGAAAACAAAGGATTAAACGTATTGTGTGCAAGATAGTAATTGCTTGTAGAAAGTAAGCAGGTAACAGTAAACATTAGATAGTAGATTGATGGTAAAAGAATGGACCGGGGTCCATAGTTCACTAGAGGTGATTCTCCTTAAGATAGATGACATGTTGGGTGAACAAATTACAGCTGGGCAATTGACAAACTCGAGAAAGCATACATGCATATACTAATCATATCGACTCCTATGAGATTCGATTAGGCATTAAAACATTATACATAGACCATAATCCAACTGCATCTATGACTAATAATCCACCTTCAGGTTATCATCCGAACCCCCTCCAGTATTAAGTTGCAACCAGCGGATAATTGCATTATGCAAAGTATGTAAAGTAAACAATATGATTGTACCGTGGACAAAGATTGTTGTTTTCTCCCTAGTAGAAACAGCACATCTAGTTCCTTAGAGATTCCTGTCACTTCCCCATATTACTAGAGGCATGAACCCTCTATCGAGCATAAATACTCCCTCTTAGAGTTGCTAGCATCTACTTGGCCAAGATAGTTTCTAACAACGGAAAGCATGAAAGATCACAAATAACATAGACATGATAGAATCAATAATCAATCTGAAATGGCATCTCAATATCCATCGGATCCCTACAAACACAACATGTAAGATTACAAATAGATGATCTTGATCATGAATGGAGCTCACAAGATCTAAACATGTTAAGACAAAGGAGGAGAACCAACCATCTAGCTACTTCATGGACACGTAGTCCAAGGATGAACTACTCACGCATCACACCAGAGGCAGTCATGGTGATGAAGAAGGCCTCCAGGGTGAACTCTCACCTCTGGCAGGGTAGTGGGAAGAGCTTCAGACTGCTCCCCGATCTAGGGATGGATATGACGGCGGCTATAGACACTTCCGTGGATTTTTGTGGGTTTTTGATCGGGTACTCAGGGTTTTCGTCCTGGGAGGCTTTTATCGGCGGAAGGGCTAGGTCGGTGGAGCACTAGGGGGCCCACACCTCCTGGTGGCGCGCCCAACCGTAGGCCGCGCTACCACCACGTGTGGCCGCCTTGCTGCGGAACTTTGTCTCCCCTCCGGACTCCGTGTTGCTTTGGGTAAAATATTGACTTTGGCTTTTTTCCAGTCTAATTTTGAGAATATTTATTTTCTGCCATTTTTGAAACCAAAAAAGTAGAAAATAGGCAACTGGCACTTTTGCATCTTGTTAATAGGTTAGTTCCAGAAAATGTATAAAAATACCTCAAAGTATGAACAAAACATAAGAAAGTAGATATAAAACAAGCATGGAACATCAAAAACTATAGATACATTTACGACGTATCAACATCCCCAAGCTTAACTCCTTCTCATCCTCGAGTAGGTAAGTGATAAAAAGAATAATTTTTGAGGTGACATGCACCATCACAATCTTGATTAATGTATTTGTAAAACATTGATAGCTGGGATCATAGTAATCTAACATAGACATGAAAGATATAGTTCTAACAATGTTGTATCGTGAAAAGGTACAAATAAAAGATTCATGAATAACAATGCTTTGAAAGACGTTTGTTTGTTTCACATATTGAAAACATAATGAGAATGGTATTCAGCTTGTCCCTCATGGTATAGAAAAACATAAATGCATAGGACACCTTCAAAGATCATAAGGGTGACTAGATACAAATAATTTAAGAACAAGCAATATCAAAGTTATGACTCAATCAACAAATTTTGGGACAATGCACATTAAACTAAGAATGATCACTATGCTTTCTCAATTGGTGCATAAAGATAGAAGATGGAGACTCAACATAAAATTAAAAAGAAAGGATCTTCATAGAAGGAAGCAGGGATTCAAGTTTCATAAAGAGCTTCCAAAAATTATGGTACTTATTAGCTTTGAGCTCTCATTGCCCCTATCATAAGCATCTTTAGGTGATTAAGGTTAAAGTGAACAAATATAAGGATATGCTTGACAAGTTATAAGTTGAAAATCTCATGCCCCTTTCTTAGGAGTACCGAACCTCATGCTACTCAACTTTAGTTACGAGTAAGTTCTTGTCATTGTAAGTACATGTAGTGTCTCATTAAGACACTCGCAAAGTATTTGGTAGAGCTGAGGCTATTTAAGACGGCGAATAGCACAGCGTCAGAGGATGCAACCAAAAAGGCGGTGGCGTCGTAGACTTCCACGGACTCAAGGAAGCCTCGGAGTGCTCATGCGTAGATATAGGTTATCCCTCTATTGACCTTTTGTAATATTTTAGCTTCTCCAGACGTCTTTTTGATTTGCATCGTGTCTGTTGCGGTGCTGCTTTGCAAACTTGATGAACTCGATGTTATTATTATGTTGGCCTTGTTTTGAGTTGTTGGTCTTATTAATCTCTTCCTCTGCCTGAATAGGGTCCTTGGACTAGTGCATTTGATGCACCTCCCAGCGATGAACCTGTGGCACAACTACTTTCAAAGGTGGAGGAACTTGTCGCTGCTATCTCGATCGTGTGATCGCATAAAATACTTGGAGCGGGAGATGCCCATTATCTGTGGCAGCGCTGATGTGTGGAAGTCGAAGGCCGAAAAGGCCAATGAACGGTAGAAATATCTTCTGGGCAAGGTGGCTCAGTTGAATGAGCAATTGGAGTGTTAGTTTCCTTATCTTCTTCTCCTTTTTGCTACCATTTGCAGTTGGTAGTATTCGCCGTCCTTAGGAGGAGAGGGACCGAGTCGCCATTCAGCTAAACAACTTGACTTAGAAACAGTCGGAAGCTAGCGGGTACTTTTGGGTTGACTAGGATCACGCAGTCACATTGGCGACGTTGCGGACCGTGTGTCACAGGTGTTCCTATACTTGAAGAAGGCACAATCATGCTTGAAGCACATTTTACGAGCAATGTTTCCCTTGGACGCGGTACCTTCAATCTTGTTACCTTTACTGAAGAAGATCCAGGATGCCAGCGCAGTTCGCGTGTGCGTGTGTCAGATGTTAGTTGTGGGTGCCAAGGCTGTACTGGCATTTGTTCGCCTGCATCGGCCTGATCTAGATCTTGCGGCTGTTTCCGCTGGACCGCTGCCCCTGCTAGAAGGGATGGCGTGGAACATGGTGCCACATTATCGGGTGGTCGATCAGCCGCCCAAAGATATCGTCGAGTTGTTCGAAGAACATACCAATGTTCTCCTTTTACGACAGTAGAGTAGTTTTGAACCTGCACATAGATGTATAGGTGTTGTAAAGTTCGTATAAGTGAGTCGGGTGTATTTGTTACCCGTTTAGCTTGTATATTTTTCGAGTAGCTTGTACTCTGTAGTTCCTTTTCGTTAGCCTGACACATATACAACTTAGCAGCTAGGTTGGTTTTACCAAGGTTTCGTTTGATAGTACGTCAGCTACTCAGACTACTGCGTTATTTGTGTAACGAGGTGGAAAGGGTGGCGTAGCCCCCGAGTGTTGTAATTGAAAGTAAAACTAGAAACACAAACTTGGAGGCACTTAGCTTTATTTATTTGCAGAATATCAGGAGATACAATGTGTGGCTAAGTAGCCTGGCTGAATAGCCTTATTTGTAAAGTAAAACATCTAAGGGTAGAAACAATGCCCCAACTTTGCCCCAACTTACAGTGAGGTTGTCAATCTCACCGGTTTTTCTGAAAACAAAGGATTAAACGTATTGTGTGGAAGATAATAATTGCTTGTAGAAAGTAAACAGGTAACAGTAAACATTAGATAGTAGATTGGTGGTAAAAGAATGGACTTGGGTCCATAGTTCACTAGAGGTGATTCTCCTTAAGATAGATGACATGTTGGGTGAACAAATTACAGCTGGGCAATTGACAAACTCGAGAAAGCATACATGCATATACTAATCATATCGACTCCTATGAGATTCGATTAGGCATTAAAACATTATAAATAGACCATAATCCAACTGCATCTATGACTAATAATCCACCTTCAGGTTATCATCCGAACCCCCTCCAGTATTAAGTTGCAACCAGCGGATAATTGCATTAAGCAAAGTATGTAAAGTAAACAATATGATTGTACCGTGGACAAGGATTGTTGTTTTCTCCCTAGTAGAAACAGCACATCTAGTTCCTTAGAGATTCCTGTCACTTCCCCATATTACTAGAGGCATGAACCCTCTATCGAGCATAAATACTCCCTCTTAGAGTTGCTAGCATCTACTTGGCCAAGATAGTTTCTAACAACGGAAAGCATGCAAGATCACAAATAACATAGACATGATAGAATCAATAATCAATCTAAAATGGCATCTCAATATCCATCGGATCCCTACAAACACAACATGTAAGATTACAAATAGATGATCTTGATCATGAATGGAGCTCACAAGATCTAAACATGATAAGACAAAGGATGAGAACCAACCATCTAGCTACTTCATGGACATGTAGTCCAAGGATGAACTACTCACGCATCACACCAGAGGCAGTCATGGTGATGAAGGAGGCCTCCAGGGTGAACTCTCACCTCTGGCAGGGTAGTGGGAAGAGCTTCAGACTGCTCCACGATCTAGGGATGGATATGACGGCGGCTATAGACACTTCCGTGGATTTTTGTGGGTTTTTGATCGGGTACTCAGGGTTTTCGTCCTGGGAGGCTTTTATCGGCGGAAGGGCTAGGTCGGTGGAGCACTAGGGGGCCCACACCTCCTGGTGGCGCGCCCAACCGTAGGCCGCGCTACCACCAGGTGTGGCCACCTTGGTGCGGAACTTTGTCTCCCCTCCGGACTCCATGTTGCTTTGGGTAAAAAATTGACTTTGGCTTTTGTCAAGTCCAATTTTGAGAATATTTATTTTCTGGCATTTCTGAAACCAAAAAAGCAGAAAATAGGCAACTGGCACTTTGGCATCTTGTTAATAGGTTAGTTCCAGAAAATGTATAAAAATACCTCAAAGTATGAACAAAACATAAGAAAGTAGATATAAAACAAGCATGGAACATCAAAAACTATAGATACATTTACGACGTATCAACATCCCCAAGCTTAACTCCTTATCATCCTCGAGTAGGTAAGTGATAAAAAGAATAATTTTTGAGGTGACATGCACCATCACAATCTTGATTAATGTATTTGTAAAACATTGATAGCTGGGATCATAGTAATCTAACATAGACATGAAAGATATAGTTCTAACAATGCTGTATTGTGAAAAGGTACAAACAAAAGATTCATGAATAACAATGCTTTGAAAGACATTTGTTTGTTTCACATATTGAAAACATAATGAGAATGGTATTCAGCTTGTCCCTCATGGTATAGAAAAACATAAATGCATAGGACACCTTCAAAGTTCATAAGGGTGACTAGATACAAATAATTTAAGAACAAGCAATATCAAAGTTATGACTCAATCAAAATTTTTTGGGACAATGCACATTAAACTAAGAATGATCACTATGCTCTCTCAATTGGTGCATAAAGATAGAAGATGGAGACTCAACATAAAATTAAAAAGAAAGGCTCTACATAGAAGGAAGCAGGGATTCAAGTTTCATAAAGAGCTTCCAAAAATTATGGTACTTATTAGCTTTGAGCTCTCATTGCCCCTATCATAAGCATCTTTAGGTGATTAAGGTTAAATTGAACAAATATAAGGATATGATTGACAAGTTATAAGTTGAAAATCTCATGCCCCTTTCTTACGAGTACTGAACCCCATGCTACTCAACTTTAGTTACGAGTAAGTTCTTGTCATTGTAAGTACATGTGTATCATAGAGAACCGCCAATGGGGTACCCCTTTCCCCATGATACAGGAGCTTTCCCATATCAAAATGACAACGCAATAGATAATGAGCATCTTAGCGATATTTTTATTTGCTATTTGCATAGGTTTTTATTGAGGATGCTTCACAGATTGCTCACTATGGTTATGCTGCAAGTTTCCACCATGATTAGGCATGGCTTAGGCTAGCTGCCTAGGAGTTTCTCTAACACATATACAAACTCCATGAGCTTACAAGCTCCCCTTTTATTTCACACCACCGGGATCCATAAGAAAAGGAACATGATATCAACAAAATAATGTGCAATGTTGAAAGTGTTCCCCATGGTAACATGATTCTGCTAATTCACAACTTATAAAGCGCAAGCATATACGCAACATAGATGGGAATAATTGTTCAAGTTTATTTAGTGCAAGAAATTAAAGTCTGCCATCAAGTTTGTGAGAGATTTAATCACTAATTTTCACATAACAACTTTAATTCGGAAGGTAGATAAAAACATGAATATACTTGGAATAGCAATAATTCTAATAGGTAGGTATGGTGTACTCTTTGGAATAACTTGGTTTTATTTGGAGTTAGATGCATGAGTGGAACTCATACTTGGTACATGAGGAGGCTATCAAAAGACTGGGAGCGACCAACTAAGAGAGCAATAATGGCCATAATCATGCAAAGCGACAAAACATTATTAATTAAAGCATAAAGTGATATTACAAGTTGAAAACTAAATGATCATAGAGGCTATGCTGACTGGTGTAGTCTTAACATGGTGTAAGCATGCGCCAAGTCAACCCAAATAAAGCATTAATGGAGAATACCACAATATTATGCTTTTGTATGCTAAAACAATGCATGATTCTTTCTAGTCACATTCAGCAATCTCAATTGTTTGGAACAATTCATGCTACATCAATAATTACTAATCATAAAGTCAAAGCAATATCAAACATGACATGATAAAGTCTAGGCCACAGTTAAAACAAAACTCCTTTTATACCACTTATAAGAATGAAGTTTCCTACTCTTTTCCAATCCAAATCAACTTATTGATGAAGGCATCCCCAAGATTTGACGCTTGTACTTATTGAATATTTCTTGGGGTGACATGGGTGGCATCCCCAAGCTTGAGATTTTTTCCATAATTCATCTCATTACATTGTTCTTCCCTACACTTTAAAATTTTCCTTCATACAAAACTTCACACAATCTTCATTAGCAACATTAGTGTACTCAATATGATAAGTCTTTTGATTCAGTTTCAACACAAGTAAAACTTCCATTAAAACACAAGATACTGTAGCAATTCCTTCTAAAAGCTCAAGTGATCAAAAACAACTCAAAGAAAAATAGATTAAGAGGCATATGCAAATAATGGCACAAATCTGTCAAAACAGACCAGTAGATAAAAACCAATTTTGTCGAAGACCTTCTGTTTTTCAAATCGAAAAGTGCTGAACTAACAAAAGTTAGATAATAACCTGGGGCATAAGCACAGAAAATTACAGCTCAATCCGACGTATAGTGATTTTTTAGGTTTTTTTACATTGAAGCACAAAAATCTGTTTCAGGACAGTAACTTTCCCAAGTCTTACTTCTCTCTCATTAGAGGTTATTCTTGGCACAAAAACCACACAAAAAGGATAAGCAGAGGTTATTACAGAATTAATAACTTCCAAGATTGAACAAAAGAAAAACTTACTGAATAAATATTTGGGTGATCTCCCAATAAGTGCTTTTGTTTAACGCCTTTGAGCCAGGCTCAATAATTTGAGAAGATCTTCACCTAAGAAATATGAATTGAAGCAAAAGAGAGCATCAAGGAGCAAATATTATACACATTTAAGTCTCACCCACTTTCCATGCATAGGAACCTTGTAAGAAAATAAATTAAAGAAGCACATAGTAACAAGAATGGGTAGATAAAATAAGAGCAACTTTGGAACTTTCAATATAAAGAGAGGTGTTTTAGTAACATGAGAATTCCAAAAACCATAGTTTCCTCTCTCATAATGATTTTCAGTAGAATCATGAACAAACTCAACAATATAAACATCACACTCATCCTCCTTTGGTAAGCATGGAGGGCAATCAAATAAGGTATTAGTTAAAGAGTTACTCTTATTGGGAGGTAGACATGGGTAGCTCCTCCATTCTTCCTACTCTTGATCATCACTCTCCTCCTCTTTTTCATCCAATGAGCTTCTAGTTTAAGCAATTTCTTATTCCATAGGCTCCTGCAAGGCATTAATCTCTTCCGTTGGTGGATAACATCTATTAAGATATTTAAGAAGATAGCCATTTTCTTCCTTGTAATTATCAAAGAAAAATTTAAGTATATCATAAACCTCATATTTATAAGGTACATCATCAGTATTTTCAAGCAAATAAGCAAGTTCGAATGCACCCTTCCAAGCAATAAATTCTTCAATTTGTTCCACATCATAAAAATCATAATTTCCCTTAACATAAGAAGATATGGTAACATCATGATTATACTCACATTAAAAAGGGAGGTGTTTATACCTCCTACAGCAACAAGATTTATCAAAGCAATAAGTAACATTACAAGTAGAGCACACGTTTCTAGCAATGGTATACAGTTTATTAATTTTTTCCCATAAGTGTTTCCCTTTTTGTGACAAGCGGTGTTCCTTATAATAATATTTTTGTTCTTCCATGAACCCACCTTGCCAATAAGATCTAGTTTCATAGAAACCAAGCATTGATAGAAAGCATGATAAAGCAAAACAATAACATACCAAAGAAAATAACAACTATAGTAGGAACTAATTTTTTTTGTATTTTTTGTGTTTTTGATAGAAAGAAACAAGCAAACAAAGAAAAATAAACTAAGAAAAACAAAAAAACAAAGTAAAGAGATTGGTTGTGAGGGACTCCCCTTGTGAAGATGTCCTTGACTCGCCGGCAACGACGCCAGAAAAAGGCTTGATGGCTCAGGATACGTTGAGCTCGTTGGGAACCCCAAGAGGAAGGTATTATGAGCACAACAGCAGGTTTCCCTCAGTTATGAAACCAAGGTTATTGAACTAGTAGGAGCAAGGAAACACCCCCAAGGTGTTGTTTCCAACTTGGAATCCTGCACAACACAACCATAGAACTTTGCCCCAACTTACAATAGCAGCTATGCCTCGGTGGCACACCCTCAAACCAATGGTCAAGTCGAAAAGGCCAACGGCCTCGTCTGTGACGACATCAAGAAAAGGCTCCTCAGGCCTCTCGAAAGAGTTGCTCGTTGTTGGCCCGAGGAGCTACAATCAGTACTATGGAGCCTACACATAACTCTAAACAGCGCCATAGGCTATACTCCATTCTTCATGGTACATGGCCCCGAGGCAGTACTACCTACATAAGTACGCTACAGAGCCCCACGGGTCATAGCATACTGTGAAGCGGAATCAACTCTCGCATTTGAAGAATTTGTCGACCTCCTCGATGAAGCACGCGAGATAGCAGCGGAGCAATCCACGGTCCACGAGGAAAACCTCCGCAACTACCACAGCAGAAGGCTACACCCAAGGTCCTTCGTCGAAGGAGACCTGGTCCTGCGACTGAAGCATCAAGGGCACCTCAAGCTCGAGTCCCCTTGGGAGGGACCTTATGTGATTACCTAAGTAATCCTAGGTGGCGCCTACCGCCTTAAAGACGTAGAAAGTGGAGTCGCATACTCCAACCCCTGGAACATCGCGCAGCTGCATTGTTTCTACCCTTAGATGTTTTACTTTACAAATAAGGCTATTCAGCCCGGCTACTTAGCTACACATTGTATCTCCTGATATTCTGCAAATAAATAAAGCTAAGTGCCTCCAAGTTTGTGTTTCTAGTTTTACTTGCAATTACATCACTCGGGGGCTGCGCCACCCTTTCCACCTCGTTACACGAATAACGCAGTAGTCTGAGTAGCTGACGTACTATCAAACGAAACCTTGGTAAAACCAACCTAGCTGCTAAGTTGTATATGTGTCAGGAAGGAACTACAGAGTACAAGCTACTCGAAAAATATACAAGCTAAACGGGTAACAAATACACCCGAATCACTTATACGAACTTTACAACACCAATACATCTATGTGCAGGTTCAAAACTACTCTACTGTCGTAAAAGGAGAACATTGGTATGTTCTTCGAACAACTCGACGCTATCTTCGGACGGCTGATCGACCACTCGACAATGTGGCACCATGTTCCACGCCATCCCTTCGAGAAGGGGCAGCGGTCCAGCGGAAACAGCCGCAAGATCTAGATCAGGCCGATGCAGGCGAACAAATGCCAGTACAGCCTTGGCACCCGCAACTAACATCTGACAAACGCACACGCGAACTGCGCTGGCATCCTGGAACTTCTTCAGTAAAGGTAACAAGATTGAAGTTACCACGTCCAAGGGAAACATTGCTCGTAAAATGTGCTTCAAGCATGATTGTGCCTTCTTCATGTATAGGAACACCTGCGACACACGGTCCACAACGTCGCCAATGTGACTGCGTGATCCTAGTCAACCCAAAAGTACCCGCTAGCTTCCAACTGTTTCTAAGTCAAGTTGTTTAGCTGAATGGCAACTCGGTCCCTCTCCTCCTAAGGACGGCGAATACTACCAACTTCAAATGGTAGCAAAAAGGAGAAGAAGATAAGGAAACTAACACTCCAATTGCTCATTCAACTGAGCCACCTTGCCCAGAAGATATTTCTACCGTTCATCGGCCTTTTCGGCCTTCGACTTCCACACATCAGTTCTGCCACAGATAATGGGCATCTCCCACTCCAAGTATTTTATGCGATCACACGATCGAGATAGCAGCGACAAGTTCCTCCACCTTTGAAAGTAGTTGTCCCACAGGTTCATCGCTGGGAGGTGCATCAAATGCACTAGTCCAAGGACCCTATTCAGGCAGAGGAAGAGATTAATAAGACCAACAACTCAAAACAAGGCCAACATAATAATAACATCGAGTTCATCAAGTTTGCAAAGCAGCACCCCAACAGACACGATGCAAATCAAAAAGACGTCTGGAGAAGCTAAAATATTACAAAAGGTCAATAGAGGGATCACCTATATCTACGCATGAGCACTCCGAGGCTTCCTTGAGTCCGTGGAAGTCTACGACGCCACCGCCTTTTTGGTTGCATCCTCTGACGCTGTGGTTTTCGCCGTCTTAAATAGCCTCAGCTCTACCAAATACTTTGCGAGTGTCTTAGGAAGACAAGAAGTGGCAAAGGGAGCAAACACTACATGTTGGCCATCCGTAGTGACCGTTCACCGAGGAGACTCTGATGGGCTTAAAATCAACACCATGAGCTTGCACCATCGCAAGTCCCATGGTCGCTCCAACCCCCTCTGAGCATTTTTTAAGTCCATGGGCACACCTCCAGCGAAGGAATCCACCAAGCCATCAAGATCTTCGATCAGCTTGGCCTTGGAGACCATCTCCTCTCAAAGACGACCAAGTACACCCTTGGCCTTCTCGAGTGTGTCCTTGACAGAGATGCTACAGTCTTCAACTGCAGCCACCGCACCGGCCAAGGCATCTGAGTGGGCTAAAGCTTGAGCGTCGAAGTCCACGCCGGCAGCATCTGCAGAAGACACATATGAGCACAACAACATGCAGGCAAAGTGCATCACAAGCAAAAATGATGTAGAACATACCAGAGTGTGCCTTAGAAACAGGGAAAAGTTTTTCCACGAACACTTTCTCTCTATCGGCCACAGCAGAACGAAAGTCTTCCTCGCGCTTCTTTGACTCCTCAAGAGCTTGGAGCGCCTCGTCACGTTTCTTCTCCTTGGCGGCAAGACCCTTCTCGAGGGTGGTGACGCTATGGAGGAGCTCATTGTTCTCACCTTTAGAGAACAGTAGCAAACACTTAAGATTGGCAATTATTTGCACCAGCAGCACAAATATACAAAACGCAATCTCACGCTCAAATGCATGATGCTAGGTCTCTAGCAAGGCATGCTGACGGCCCATCAACGTAATCTGTTCAGCGAGGCGAATAAATTCCTTCATGATAGGCTACAAGAAGATATGCATTAGCATCAATTTAAATTCGACTGACATAGTCAAGAGAACTTACATGCTCCTCCAAGGACTCCAAAGTTTCCTTCTGCATAGGCATCCGGGCGACCATCTTGTGCCCCCCAGGATGGGGGGAACTTCAAGAACTGGCACCGGAGTTGGCCGCCACCAAGGGAGAATGCGACTGCTCTGTCACATCGTTATCTTCGGAGTCCGTGACTCCAGACTCCTTCACGAAGAAGCAGCCATCAGATGATGATGATGCGGTTTTGCTGCAAGATAAGCATACACATACAACTTTAGAGAAAGATATTTCAGGACAGAAAGGAAAATCAGCAGAAGCACAAAAATTACTAGTAGAAGTCATCAAGGTCGAAGAAATCATCAGACACCTCCTTTGGTATCCTCAGCTTCTTCCATGGAAGAGGAGCCACGACACTCACAGGTACATCAGGAATTGCCTCCTCTACCGCAATCCAGGGACCCTCCGGTGTTGTTGGCGAGGATGCATCCGAATTCTTACGTTGGGAGCTCTTGCGTGTCCTGTTCCTGCTGGACTCGGGGGCTTCCTGCTCTTCCTCAATGGGACGGTGGAGGCCGACTTGCCCTCCTCTTCCGCTTCATGAGGGATCACTCTGTCTAGCTAGGGAAGCAACACAATGGTCACCTTCTTGTCCTAGAAAAGTAACATTGTCAATATAAAGGAAAACCTAGCAGACAATTGAAAAATAAGAAGAGCTAACAAGAAGGCCACTGATACATTGCAAATGTATCTATAATTTTTGATGTTCCATGCTTGGTTTTATCCACTTTCTTGTGTTTTGTTCCAACTTTGGAGTAATTTTCATATGATTTCTTGGACTAACCTATTAACAAGAGCCACAGTGCCAACTGCCTGTTTTCTGGTGTTTTTGGTTCCAGGAATGTCAGAAAATGAATATTTTCGGAATTGGACGGGACAAAATCCAAAGTGCCTATTTTTCTGGATGTCATCAAGTGCCAAAATATGAGACAGAGAGGGGCCAGGGGGCCACCACACCACCTGGCCGCGCAGCCATGCCTGGCCCACGCTAGAGGGTGATGTGGCCGCTCCTGGCACCCCCTCGGCCTCTCCTTCCACCTATATATTGCCCTCGGGACGAAAACCCTAAGTGCCCGATCAAAAATCCACGAAAGATTCTGTAGCCGACGTCATCTCCATCCCTAGATCGGGAGGGATCTGAATCTCTTCCCGGCACCCTTCCGGAGAGGGGAATTCACCCTGGAGGCCTTCTCCATCACCATGCAAGCCTCCGGTGTGATGCATGAGTAGTTCATCCTTGGACTACGGATCCATGTAGTAGCTAGATGTCTGGTTCTCCTCCTTTGTGCTTTCATGTCTAGATCTTGTGAGCTCCGTTCATGATCAAGATCATCTATTTGTAATTCTGCATGTTGTGTTTGCGGGGATCCGATGGATATTGAGATGATATTTCAGATTGTAAAGCAATAATTTGAAATAATTGTATTGTTTACTTTACACGCAGTTTGTAAAGCAATAATCTGTTGCTTGCAACTTAATACTGGAGGGGGTTCGCATGATAACTTGAAGGTGGATTATTATTCATAGATGCAGTTGGATGGCGGTCTATGTATAATGTTGTAGTGCCCAATCAAGTCTCAAAGGAGTCAAGATGATTAGTATTTGCATGTATTGCTTTCTCGATGTTTGTCAATTGCCCCGCTGTAATTTGTTCACCCAGCATGTTATCTACCTAAGGAGAGCCACCTCTAGTGAACTATGGATCCCGGTCCTTGTCTTTTACATTCAATCTACAAACTGTTTACTTCTTTGTGTTTACTTTCTGCAAACTTTTACTTCTTTCCACTCAATATGTTTAATTCTTTGTTTTCCGCAAAACACGGTGAGATTGACAACCTCATCGCAAGTTGGGGACGAAGTTCTGTGGTTGTGTTGCGCAGGTCTCCACGTTGCTACTAGCACCGGTAGTGCGCCCTACCAAATCTCAGCTAGTAACACCTTTGGGGTGTTTCCTTGCTCCTACTAGTTCGATTAAACCTTGGTTTCATAACTGAGGGAAACTTGCTGTTGTGCTCATCATACCTTCCTCTTGGGGTTCCCAACGAGCTCTACATCAACACCGCCATCAAGCATTTTTCTAGGCGTCGTGCATTGAGCGATCAAGCATTTTTCTGGCGCCGTTGCCGAGGGGTCAAGGACATCTTCACAAGGGGAGTCCCTCATAACCAATCTCTTTACTTTGTTGTTTTTGTTTTGCTTAGTTTTCTTTTTGCTTTGTTTGCTTGTTTTGTTATTCAAAAACACAAAAAAAATAGTTTTACTAGTTTGCTTTCTTATTTGAAAACCCAAAAAAATGACTACTCTTGAAAACACTAAGTTGTGTGACTTAACTAGCACCAACAACAATGATTTTATGAGCACGCCTATTGCTCCACCTGTGGCTGAAAATACTTTCTTTGAGATAAAACCTGCTTTGCTCAATCTTGTTATGAGAGAACAATTTTCTGCTATTGGTAATGAAGATGCTGCTTCCCATCTGAATAACTTTGTTGAACTTTGTGAGATGCAAAATCGTAGGGATGTAGATGGTGATATTATTAAGCTGAAATTGTTTCGTTTCTCTTTGAGAGGAAAAGCTAAAGAATGGTTGAATTCCTTAACTAGGAATAGTATTGATTATTGGACTAAGTGCAAAGATGATTTTATTGGAAAATACTATCCTCCTGCTAAGATTATATCCATGAGAAGTGTAATAATGAAGTTTAAACAACTTGATAATGAGCATGTTGATCAAGCTTGGGAAAGAATGAAATCTTTGGTAAAGAATTGTCCTACTCATGGACTGACTGCTTGGATGATCATCCAAACTTTTTATGCAGGATTGAACAATTCTTCAAGGAACCTATTGGATTCTGCTGCTGGAGATACCTTTATGACCATCACTTTGGGTGCTGCAACAAAACTTCTGGACAATATGATGGTTAATTATTCTGAATGGCATACTGAGAGAGCTCCACAAGGTAAGAAGGTAAATTCTGTCAAGGAAACCTCTTCCTTGAGTGATAAGATTGATATTATTATGTCTATGCTTGTTAATGGGAAAGCCCATATTTATCCAAATAATGTTCCTTTAGCCTCATTGGTTGCTCAAGAAGAGCAAGTTGATGTGAACTTCATAAGAAATAACAATTTTAGCAACAATGGTAATGCTTATGGTAATAATGCTTATAGGAACAATTTTGGTAACAACAATTATAAGCCATATCCTCCCAACAATGGTAATTCTTATGGAAATTCTTACAAAAATAATAAGAGTGATCCCTCTGAACTTGAAGTTATGCTTAAAGAGTTTATTAGTAAGCAAACTGCTTTCAATAAAACTATTGAGGAAAAACTCTCTAATGCTGAAAGAAATATAGCATCGTTGGCTGAATCTCAATCTTCTTTGAATAAAATGGCTGCTAAACCTGAAACTAATGAGAATCTCTTTGCAGCTACTAATGCCATACAAGTAATAATTGATGAAAATGTTAGACTATTAGCTGAATTGCATGCTAAGTGGGAAAGAGAAGATGAAATTGCTAGAAACATTAGTGTTTCTACTATTACCACCACTAGTGTTGAGGCTAGTAATAGTTCTACTACTCTAGATGATAAATTTGATTTTGATCTTGATGGTTGCAATATCTATTAAGTTATTAAGTTCCTACAAAATCTTGGTAAAAGTCCTAATGCTAGTGCTATGAACATGGCCTTTACAAAACACATTACTGATGCTCTCATAAAGATTAAAGAAGAAAAGATGAAACATAAAGCTTCTATTCCTATAAAACAAGAAGATGGTTGGGAACCCATCATTAATATGAAAGTAAATGACTTTGATTTCAAAGCTTTATGTGATCTTGATAGTAGTGTTTCTATTATGCCTAGAAGGATTTATGATATGCTTGATTTGCCTCCACTCGAAGATTGTTATTTGAATGTCCCACTTGATGATAATGCTAAAAAGAAACTCATGGGGAGTCTTAAAGATGTTCTTATTATGGTTAACAATTCCTATGTCCCCGTTGATTTCTATGTTTTGGATGTTGAATACAATGCTTCTTGTCCTATTATTTTGGGAAGACCTTTTCTTAGAACTGTTGGTGCCATCATTGATATGAAAGAAGGCACCATTAAATATCAACTCCCACTCAAGAAAGGTATAGAACACTTCCCTAAAAAGAGAGAAAAGATTTCTTTTGCTTCTCCTATGAAAACAAAATTTGGTCTTAATGCTTCTTCATTTGAGAACACTTGATTCCTTTTCTTGCTTCTTATGCCTAACTTAAAGGCGTTGAAGAAAAGTACTTATTGGGAGATAACCCAAAAGTTTTAGATGAGTCTTGGAAGTTATTACCTCCGTAATAACCGCTCCGTATCCTTTTTTATTTTCTTTTTGTGCCAAGAGTAACCTCTAATGAGAGAGAAGTAATGATTGGGAAAGTTGCTGTCCCGAAACAGATTTCTGTGCTTTCACCATAAAAATTCGTGTAAAATATCTGAACGTCTTTTTGAGGTTTGAATTTTCGTACTTGTGCCCCAGGTTGTTATCTAATTTTTGTTAGTTCAAATTTTTTTGATTTGAGCAACAGAAGGTCTTCGAACAAATTCGGCTTTACCTGCTGGTCTGTTTTGATAGATTTCTGCCATTTTCTGCATTTGCTTTTTGTTGGTTCCTTTTTGAGTTCTTTTGGGGAATTGAGCTTTTTGAGGGAAGTGCTTCAGTAGCTAGTGTTCTAATGAAAGTTTATTTGGTGTTAGAACTTAACCTTAAGACTTATTTATCTTGAGTGCTCTAATGTTGCTAATAAAGATTGTGTGAAGTTTTGTATGAAGGAAAATTTTCAGGCGTATGGAAGGAATGAGTAATGAGATGAAGGATGGACTAAAGCTCAAGCTTGGGGATGCCACGCGTGTCACCCGAAGAAATATTAATGAAGTACAAGCATCAAATCTTGGGGATGCCTTGGGCATCCCCTTCTTCATCATTAAAAGTTCCAGGTTTTTTCCAAACGCTTCATTTTTATTGTTTCATGCACAATTGTGTTGTTCTTGGAGCGTCTTCTTTTTCGTTTTCGTTTTGTTTTTTCGTTTTCTTTGGTTTTCTTAGTTTTCTGAATAGATTGGTTGTACCCCCTCTTTCATACGTTGGTTTGCAAATAGTTTGGTTTGGTTTGGAAAAGAGTAGGAAAGTTCATGCTTATGTGGTAGAAAGAGCTTGTTTTTGACTGTGGCCTATGCTTTGTCATGCCATGGTTGATATTGTTTTGGCTTTATGCTTAATATTCTTTGCTGTAGCATGACTTGTTATAAACAATTGAGATTCCTTAATGTTCCTTGGATGAATCATGCGTTGTTTTAGATATTAAAGGATAGTATAGCGGTATTCTCCTTTGATGCTTTATTTGGGTTGAGTTGGCGCATGCTCACACCATGTTATGACTATCTCAAGTCACCATAGCCTTTATGATCCTTTAGTTTTCAACTTGTAGTATCACTTTATGCTTTGTTCAATGATGTTTTGTCGCTCTGCATGATTATGACCATTATTGCTCTCTTAGTTTGTCGCTCCCTGTCTTTTGCTAGCCTCCACAACAAAGTATGAGTTCCACTCATGCATCCAACTCCTTAAAGCAAGTTATTCCAAAGAGTCCACCATACCTACCTACTAGCTTATGCTATTCCAAGTATATTCATGCTTTTTTTTACATTCAAAATTAAACTTGTTATGAGAAAACTAGTGATTAACGCTCTCACGAACTTGATGGCACACTTTACTTTACTTGCCCATAATAAACTTGAACCACTGTGTCTTCTATGTTGTATATGCTTGCACTTATTTGTTCGGAATTAGCAGAACCATGCTTTCATGGGGAACGCTTTCAACATTGCACTTGGTACTTGTACCTAGTTGATATCATGCACTTTTGTATATGGATGTCATCGGTGTGAAATGAAAGGGAAGCTTGTAAGTCCATGGAGTTATGTATATGTGTTAGAGAAACGCCTGGGCCGCTGGTCTAATCCATGCTGACATGGTGGAAACCTGCAGCATAACCATAATGAGCTGTCTATGAAGCATTCTTCTTATAAAAAAAGAGTCCTATATTGAGAAAAAAGAGAGAAAAAAAGACATACTATGAAAAGAGGAAAGAGAGAAAAAAGCACCATATTCCCATGGTAAATAAGAAGAATGCTGAGATGCTCGTTGTCTGCTTACCTTGTCATTTTGATATGGGGATTCTTCCGTATCATCGGGCAAGGGGTACCCCGTTGGTGGTTCTCTATGATACACATGTACTTACAATGACAAGAACTTACCGGTGACTAAACTTGAGTAGCATGAGGAGCGGCCCTCGTATACAAGGGACATGAGATTTCTGACTGATACTTCGTCAAGCATGTACACCATAGTTTGTTCACTTTAACCTTAATCACTTCAAGATGCTTATGATAGGGGCAATGAGAGCTGAAAGTTATAAGTACCATAATTTTTGGAAGCTCCTTATGAGACTTAAATCCCTACTTCCTTTTACAAAAGGCCTTTCTTCCACCATATATTGAGTCTCCACCTTCTATCTTTATGCACCTACTTTGAGAGCATTAGTGTCCTTTCTTAGTTCTATGTGCATTGTCCCAAGACTAGTTGCCTGATGCATAACTTGTTATTGCTTGTTTTAAACTATTGTATCTAGCCACTCTTTTGAACTTTGAAGGTGTCCTATGCATTTATATTTGCTACTCTATCAAGGATAAGCTGAATACTATTATGTTATGTTTTCTTTATGTGAAACAAACAAACGTCTTGCAAAGGATTGTTATTCATGAATCTTTTGTTTGTGCCTTTTCACGTTGCATCATAGTTTCTTTGCTTATTGCTAGAACTTTGTCTTTCATGTTATGATTGAAGTATTATGATCCCAGCTTTGAATGTTTTACAAATACTTTGATCATGTCTTTGATGGTGCATGTCGTCTCAAAATTATTCTTTCTTTTTATCACTTACCTACTCGAGGATGAGTAGGAGTTAAGCTTGGGGATGTTGATACATTGCAAATGTATCTATAATTTTTGATGTTCCATGCTTGGTTTTATCCACTTTCTTGTGTTTTGTACCAACTTTGGAGTACTTTTGATATGATTTCTTGGACTAACCTATTAACAAGAGCCACAGTGCCAGCTGCCTGTTTTCTGCTGTTTTTGGTTCCAGGAAAGTTAGAAAATGAATATTCTCAGAATTGGACGGGACAAAAGCCAAAGTGCCTATTTTTACGGATGTCATCAAGTGCCAGAATACGAGACGGAAAGGGGCCAGGGGGCCACCACACCACCTGGCGGCACGACACGGCCTAGCCCGCGCCAGATATTGCCCTCGGGACGAAAACCCTAAGTGCCCGATAAAAAATCCATGAAAGAGTCTGTAGCCGCCGTCATCTCCATCCCTAGATCGGGAGGGATCTGAAGCTCTTCCCGGCACCCTGCCGGAGAGGGGAATTCAACCTGGAGGCCTTCTTCATCACCATGCAAGCCTCCGGCGTGATGTGTGAGTAGTTCATCCTTGGACTACGGATCCATGTAGTAGCTAGATGGCAGGTTCTCCTCCTTTGTGCATTCATGTCTGGATCTTGTGAGCTCCGTTCATGATCAAGATCATCTATTTGTAATTCTGCATGTTGTGTTTGCGGGGATCCGATGGATATCGAGATGCTATTTCAGATTGATTATTGATTCTATCATGTCTTTTTTATTTGTGATCTTGCATGCTTTCCGTTGTTAGTAGCTATCTTGGCCAAGTAGATGCTAGCAACTCCAAGAGTTAGTATTTATGCTCGATAGTGGGTTCATGCCTCTGGTAATCTAGGGAAGTGATAGAAATCTCTAAGGTACTAGATGTGCTGTTGCTACTAGGGAGAAAACAACCATCCTTTGTTCAAAGTACAATCATATTGTTTACTTTACACGCAGTTCGTAAAGCAATAATCTGTTGCTTGCAACTTAATACTGGAGGGGGTTCGCATGATAACCTGAAGGTGGATTATTAGTCATAGAGGCAGTTGGATGGCGGTCTATGTATAATGTTGTAATGCCCAATCAAGTCTCAAAGTAGTCAAGATGATTAATATTTGCATGTATTGCTTTCTCGGTGTTTGTCAATTGCCCCGCTATAATTTGTTCACCCAGCATGTTATCTATCTAAGGAGAGCCACCTCTAGTGAACTATGGATCCCGATCCTTGTCTTTTACATTCAATCTACAAATTGTTTACTTCTTTATGTTTACTTTCTGCAAACTTTTATTTCTTTCCATTCGATACGTTTAATCCTTTGTTTTCCACAAAATACGGTGAGATTGACAACCTCATCGCAAGTTGGGGACAAAATCTAACACCAATGTGTCTGCCTCTCTTTTGGGGCAAACTTGAATCATTGGCCACAATAAGAAATTGAAATGTAATCGTACAAAACATTATTCAGGGATATACATAGTCAGGTACAACAACAAGCCTAAATATTATAATTATAAATAAAAAACCAAACAATTAATCTTCAGGTGCATGTTAAAAATACTTATGATCAAAACCATTCATATACATATGGATCATACCAATCATTAAAAGATCAGAAACAATTCAAGGATCATATATGTAGTTCCATATGAGAATAAATCTAGGGCCTCGTAATTTGTTTCAGAGATGGAGTAGGTGAACCAAAGTACCAACAACACAACCTATATTGTTTGTGTGCATTGTTGCCTCAGGTTCACCAACCCATCCCTAAAAGACAACACCGTCATACGTGTCTCCCCTTGAACTCTTTTGGGGCAAATTTCAATCATCGGCCTCGATGACAAACTAAAATGTAATTCTTATACACTATGAATGCATGGAATAGGTAATTCGAATATCATAGTTCTATGAATGTAGAATAAAGATTGCGGCCTCATAAGTTTATTCAGGGACGGCATGAGTGAACCAAGAAACAATTGCACAGCCTATATTGTTGTTGTACATCGCCCCAGGTTCACTAACCCATCGCTGAAAAAATCTGACACCAATGTGTCTGCCTCTCTTTTGGGGCAAATTTGAATCATTGGCCACAATAAGAAATTGAAATGTAATCATACAAAACATTATTTAGGGATATACATAGTTAGGTACAAAAACAAGCCTAAATATTGTAATTATAAATAAAAAACCAAACAATTAATCTTCAGGTGCATTTTAAAAATACTTATGATCAAAACCATTCATATACATATGCATCATACCAATCCTTAAAAGATCAGAAACAATTCAAGGATCATATATGTAGTTCCATATGAGAATAAATCTAGGGCCTCATAATTTGTTTCAGATATGGAGTAGGCGAACCAAAGTACCAACAGCACAACCTATATTGTTTGTGTGCATTGCTGCCTCAGGTTCACCAATCCATCCCTAAAACACGACACCGTCATACGTGTCTCCCCTTGAACTCTTGTGGGGCAAATTTCAATCATCGGCATCGGTGACAAACTAAAATGTAATTCTTATACACTATGAATGCATGGAATAGGTAATTCGAATATCATAGTTCTATGAATGTAGAATAAATATGGCAGCCTCATAAGTTTCTACAGGAATGGTGTAACTGAACCAAGTAAACATTGCACAACCTATATTGTTCTTGTACAAAACCCCAGGTTCACTAACTCGTCCCTAAAAAAATCTGACACCAATGTGTCTGCCTCTCTTTTGGGGCAAATTTGAATCATTGGCCACAATAAGAAATTGAAATGTAATCGTACAAAACATTATTCAGGGATATACATAGTGAGGTACAAAAACAAGCCTAAATATTGTAATTATAAATAAAAAACCAAACAATTAATCTTCAGGTACATGTTAAAAATACTTATGATCAAAACCATTCATATACATATGCATCATACCAATCATTAAAAGATCAGAAACAATTCAAGGATCATATATGTAGTTCCATACGAGAATAAATCTAGGGCCTCAAATTTTTTTTCTGAGATGGAGTTGGGGAACCAAAGTACCAAAAGCACAACCTATATTATTTGTGTGCATTGCCGCCTCAGGTTCACCAACCCATCCCTAAAACACGACACCATCATACATGTCTCCACTTGAACTCTTTTGGGGCAAATTTCAATCATCGGCCTCGGTGACAAACTAAAATGTAATTCTTATACACTATGAATGCATGGAATAGATAATTCAAATATCATAGTTCTATGAATGTAGAATAAAGATTGCAGCATCATAAGTTTCTACAGAGATGGCGTAAGCGAACCAAGTAACAATTACACAACTTATATTGATCTTGTACATGGCCCCAGGTTCGCTTACTCATCCCTGTAAAAATTTGACACCAATGTGTTTGCCTCTCTTTGGGGCAATTTTCATTCATTGGCCACAATAAGAAATTGAAATGTAATCATACCAAACAATATTCAGGGATATACAAATGCATCATACAATGCATTCATAGATCAGAAACAATACAAATATTACATATTTAGGTTATGAGAGAAAAAATTAGGGCCTCATTTTTTTTAACGATGGAGTCGGAGAACCCAAATACCAAGAGCACAACCTATATTGTTTATGTGCATTGCTGCCTCAGGGCCACTAACCATCCCTAAGAAAACGAGACCATCAGATGCCCTTGCACTATTTTGGAGCAAAATTGAATCATTGGGCTCAGTAAGGAATAGAAATCTAATGTTATCGACCTACTGTGTATCGAAATCAACACTCAACTAGCAAACTCAACTAGATGGAAAATGAGCAAATTGGGGTTTTGTGACTAGACGGATTGGGGTTTTGTGACTAGATGGCAGATGCATCAATCAACCGATCGAATCATATATATACTACCCTACTTCAAGAGTAGAAGAATATGTACACGATTGAGCAAAGCCTATGTATGAACAGTGAAAACTACGGATGTGACTAGAGAAGCTAGCAATGTAGTACCTCGGACTCCTCATCAGGGACCTCCTCCTCGAACTCATCATTCTCCACGATTGCGTTGAAGATTTCTTGAACAACGATGGGGTCGTCGATGTAGATCACCGGATTGCCTATACCTGCCGCATGCCCCCCATCGAGATCTACCGCTGGCACCACGATGTTGTCGGCCATGATGTTGTCGGCCAGCTGCTGCTCGGCGGTGACGGCTACTACCAGCTGCTCGACGGCGATGGCTACCACCAGCTGCTCGGCGGCGACGGCTACCAACTACTGCTTGGCGGCGACGGCTACCACCTGCTACCCGGCGGCGATGGCTATTGGCTGGACGGATGAGTTCGCACCCTCGACGGCGCGGCGACGAGTGGTGTTCGTGCCCGGAGAAGATGCCTCCGTCTGCTTGGCGACGACCGAGCCATCTGCTGCTGCTCCTTCAACTGGCTTCACCTCGGGATCTTCTCCACGCGTATGCTTCATGGCGCACCAAGAGAAGGAGGTAGTGAAAACGAGGGAGCTACGGCATGCACGGCTGGTGTAGATTGGGGTCTTGGGACTAGACAGACTGGGGGGAAATGCCACGAGCTCATGGAAGAAGAAGGTCGAGGTGGGTTATAAACACCGGACCATTCGTAGTCCTCGAGTGGACACGTGTGGTGGGCAGGGGGCTACCATGATCTCCACCCTTTTTTCGGTTCCTTTTTTTTGGAACAGCCAGGATCTCCACTTTAGAGCTGCATTGAAAACACGCTCATGGCAGACCTTGATTCCACTGCATGCAAGTGGCGCGGAACTAATTTCTAGCAACGTTAGATCTACTCGGGGGGGCCCTTGACTCACGGAATTTACTAGTGGTAGGGCCCAGTTGGAAGTGAGATTGAGAGAGCTGCATATAAATGGGATATGTCTGATTAAAATCAAGTGGCACTAAATTGCAGCGTCCCGTCGACAATCGTGCACTCGATGACCCCGTTGCCCTGTGCATGAGTTGTAGTAGCAGTAGTAGGCTTTTCAGACTTGATTAAACTTGACATGACCGCTCGACGACTTTTTCCATGGATGGCATCGTGTTCCTTCCTGTACAAGTCTCGCGGAGGGAGACGTCTGTGCTATGTCACGCTGTACTGTGAAGGGCACGAGGTGTGCGACGATCATCGTTGGATCGCACAGAATCAACGATTCGTGCGCACGATCCGCGTGACAACTGTGACAACCAATCAGGGAGTAGCAGACAGGGTGAGCACAGTTTTGGGCTTCTACGAAAGATAGAGAGGGGGTGGGAAAAACTAAGTAGTAGCACGTAAAACGAAGGGCAAAACTGAGTAGTGTAAAAATGGAAAGTGTCTTGTACAATGATATACATTGTGGAATACATCAAATTATGCCAAGATAGATGCACTAGAGTTCATTGGATGTGTGTTCTTCTCATAAACCACACATGGATCCACCAGTGGCATTGCATGTGTGTTCTTCTAAACAAACCACATAAGGATCCACCAGTGTCATTGCATGTCTGTTCTTTTCATGAACCACACCCAGTGTCAGTGCATGTCTGTTCTTTTCATGAACCACACCCAGTGTCACTGCATGTCAGTTCTTTTCATAAACCACATAAGGATCTACCAGTGTCATTGGATGTGTGTTCTTCTCATGAACCACATGTGGATCCACCAGTGTCATTGCATGTCTATTCCTCTAAACAAACCACATAAGGATCCACCAGTGTCATTGCGTGTATGTTCTTTTCATGAACCACACCCAGTGTGATTGCATGTTTGTTCCTCTAAACAAACCACATAAGGATCGACCAGTGTCATTGCGTGTGTGTTCTTTTCACGAACCACACCTAGTGTCATTGCATGTGTGTTCTTCTAAACAAACCACATAAGGATCCACTAGTGTCATTGCATGTATGTTCTTTTCATTCACCACACATAAGGATCCACCAGTTTCATTGCATGTCTGTTCTTTTCATGAACCACACCCAGTGTGAGTGCATGTCTATTCTATTCATGAACCACACCCAGTTTCACTGCAAGTCTGTTCTTTTCATGAACCACATAAGGATCTACCAGTGTCATTCCATGTTTGTTACTTCCATAAACCACATATGGATCCACCTAGTGTGATTGCATGTCTGTTCCTCTAAACAAACCACATAAGGATCCACCAGTGTCATTGGATGTGTGTTCTTCTCATGAACCACACCCAGTGTCATTGCATGTGTGTTCTTCTAAACAGTGTCATTTCGTGTGTGTTCTTTTCATGAACCGCACCCAGTTTCATTGCATGTGTGTTCTTCTAAACAAACCACATAGGGATCCACCGGTGTCATTGCATGTCTGTTCTTTTCATGAACCACACCTAGTGTCATTGCATGTGTGTTCTTCTAAACAAACCACATAAGTCACTACATGTCAGTTCTTTTAATGAACCACACCCAGTGTCATTGCATGTGTGTTCCTCTAGACAGACCACATAAGGATCCACCGGTGTCATTGCATCTCTATTCCTCTAACAAACCACATAAGGATCCACCCAGTGTCATTGGATGTGTGTTCTTCTCAGGAACCACACATAGTGTCATTGGATGTGTGTTCTTCTCATGAACCACACCCAGTGTCATTGCATGTGTGTTCTTCTAAACAAACCCCATAAGGTTCCACCAGTGCCATTGCCTGTCTGTTCTTTTCATGAACCACATAAGGATCCACCAGTGTCATTGCATGTTTGTTCTTTTCATGAATCACAGCTCGAGTCATTGAATGTCTGTTACTTCCATAAACCACATATGGATCCACCTAGTTTGATTGCATGTCTGTTCCTCTAAACAAACCACATAAGGATCCACCAGTGTCATTGCTTGTCTGTTCTTTTCATGAACAACATCTAGTGTCATTGCATGTGTGTTCTTCTAAACAAACCACATAAGGATCCACCAGTGTCATTGCCTATCTGTTCTTTTCATGAACCACACCCAGTGTCATTCACTAGTGGAGAACGGGCCTCTAGTCCCGGCCCGTAAGGGGCTTTAGTCCCGGTCCTGGTAACCGGGACTGGAGGGGCGGGACTAGAGGCCCACCACTAGTCCCGGCCCTCTTACCAGCCAGGACCAATGGGCATCCACGTGGCCGTCTCTGCGGGCGCTGGGTGCCCCCCCATTAGTCCCGGTTCGTATTACGAACCGGGACAAATGGTTCTCTGCCGCGGCAGAATTTTAGGCACTTTCTTTGCCACAACAGAGAATTCAATTTGTATCCTTTTTTTATTTCAAAATAGTTTTCTATGCTACCACATACCGTACATGTTCGTGCATACATAAGATAACTTCTCTTAAGATCGATCATATAAATATATACATGATAGTTACACATGGAGATCACAATTATCGGGACTAGAGCCCGTCTATTCAATTACATGGTCGAGGATCATCGGTGCCTATTCACACTAAATTCTCTAGCGTCATCTATCATCTCGTTCATCAAGGATCCTGCCAGTTCTTCAGCAATTGCTACTACGCGTTGCTCTGGTAGGAGCTGATCCCGCATTTTCTCGAACTATATAAGAAAAGGAGATCAATATGAATATCAATCATGATAACAGAAAGTGACGGTAATAAAATAATGTTATGAATGTATTTCTTACATTGAATCTATAATCATTTAGCTCACTGGTAAAAGTGCGAATGAACTCGCAAACGTAGAATCCACATAGATTCGTCTTTGGTCGCTTCCTCGCGCACTTTACGAGAACAGAATTCAATCAAAATAATAATCCTGCATCATAATTGTATTGAAACTAGAAGTAAAGAGATGCGCGTACTACTTACTGAGACCGGCTTAAACGTCAGCTTCTCACTAAAGTCACCCGTAACCGCACTCTTGAACTGGTTCCAAACCCTACCCGGTAAAGAAAATGAATGAGTTATTTATTACATGATATCTCAGGAAATGAACGAAAGTGACCGATGTAGCGCGAAAATTACCTCTGGAGCATGTCCTGCATGTCCTTAAACATTTCCAGGGGTATCTTTAATGGGTCCATGACTTCAACTCTTCCCTTATCAAGTTGAGTGTCCATGAGAATCCAGTGGAAACTGTACACGTTTATATATACATCAGTAACTCATCAATTACACTTAACATCAAGTAAGCAAAAGAGAATGTGTACAATAGAGTAAGACCCTCACGCGAAATTGTAAGGAAACAATATGTGGTCACAGAAATGTTGCTCCGTTAGAAACCTTAGAAGGTTTTCCTGCGTCTCCTCGGGTTTTGTCGTTAGCGTCTTTACATGTATTTTATCTGGGTCAATGAACCCAACACTAAAGATTGACCTTCTTTTAAATTCCATGATCTTCATTCTGCATAATAATAGAGTACAAAAGGATATAATTAGGATAATTACATGCAATGAACTGAACAACTGAAAAAATGAACAACTTATATATAGACAATGAATTCAACAACTTACAGAGAATAGCAACTCATGAGACTTTTGTCGAGGGCGTCCAAACTGTATAACTGGAAGAGTTCTGGATACTCAACATGGACCTCTTCTTCTCGGAAGTAGTAGTCATGTGGGACTTTCGCCACGATCATTATTCTCTCTTGCTTTACGGCTTTCAAGTACTAGTTATGTAAACTCCACATTTGTGTTGGCAGTTGTTGGATCTGCTCAAAGCTGACCAGAGGCTTCCCTGGGACATATATAGGGACTACCCGAGTCTTGGGTAACTTTTCGTCCTGGCACCTCGCAATTCCTCAACAGTCACATTCATAGCGGCCGCAAGCTTCTTAGCTTCTTCCATATCCTGCTGGGGAGTGTCATAGGATAACACCTGGAGGGGTGGGATCGATGTTTTGGCCTATTTCCCGAGCTGAGGGACGTCCTTTCTTTTCTCGGTTGCACTTTGACCTGATGATTTGCTCCCGCTTGCACTTCTACTTGATTTTCTCTTCTTCACTACCTTCTGAAGTGTGCGTCGATAGTCATCTGGCTTATGGTGCAATTCATATTGCGATTTTGTGTTCAGAAAAGAAAGTGCATACGCTTTTTGCTTCTCGGTGTATACCGGGGCGGGCTCGGGTTTCTTATTTTGAAGTTGCGCAACACATTCAGCCTTTACGATCATGTCGGTTTCCTCATCAGTAGGATCGTAAGGTCTGATGGGAAGATTCTTATGAGGTACTCTTGGGAGGGGCGACATTTGTCGTTTTGGGCTGCTGCGTCGTTTAGTACTAATCGGAGGCTGCGGCGGAGATCGAGATGGACTCGGGCTGTGGTGCTCGTAGTCATGGGGTGGGCTTCTTGGAGGTGATGGAGGTGAAGGTGACATGCGACCACTCAGAGGCGGTGTTGGCTTTGGCGTCCAGCTTGGAAGCTTGATGTTGTTCTTGTCCCATAGTATGATACCACACAGTTCTTCTCCGAGTGTCCTCTCACCTTCAGGTTCAGGGATGTTGCGATTTCATCCATTGAGTCCCACCCCAAGCTCCATTGAGTCCCACCCCATTACGATTTCATCCACAGCAACTTTAGCATAGCCAACTGGAATCTCACCCATGCCAGCGTGCGCCAGGTGGACAAGGTAACGCACATCCGACCACCACCTTGATGGATAGGTTCTTCACCTTCTGATGGAGCTCACAAGATGCCTGCTCCTTGATTCCATCCACGGGGTAGCCGGGACTGCCATCTACCATACGTGCATCGTCAGAAGGGACCTATGATCAGCCACGCTGCTTCTCCGCTGAGATGGGATGGCGGGAATATCGAGTACAGGATCTTGCAGGCGCGCTGCTGCTCGAAGTTCGTCAATCTGTTGCTGATGCATTCAAAGTGTTCCTAGCAACTCGATGAACCTGTCTCCCTCCTCCTCCAGTTGTCGCCTCTTTGCTCTCTCTCGGCTCCTATAAGTATCTCTGTCTTTGGGAAACCCCATCTCCCACGCATAACTAGGGCCAAGGAGTCGTACACGTCTTCCGCGTTCGTCGTTCCCGAGGACCTTTGTCAGCAAGTCTTTCTCTCAATCGGGATGGAACTTTGTTGTCCCCGCTTTAATCTCCTTCACCACTTTCTGCCATGTATCCCGGGGTATCCTAATCCCGTCACCGCAAATAAGGTCCCCTGTACTTTCATCATACTCACTCCCATGCCCAAGGAAGCAATTCCTTGCCCCCAGATCCCATTCTTCGCGTATTGGTTTTGGAGTGATCCCTTTAGCAAGCAACTCATTCTCTTTAGCATCCCACTTTGACATGGCAACCGCGTAACCCCCTGGCCCCAGGAGATGGTGATATTTCTTCATCGCGGCATTTTTCTTGTTTTTTCTGACATTTCCATAGCAGGTTCTGACTCCTTGTACTTCACAAATGTATCCCAGTTAGCCTGCTGCTTCGTTAGATAGCATTCAAATTTAGGAGTCTTCGTCTTCTGATACTTTTGCCATAATGCTTTCTTCCAGTTCTTGAATAGTTCAGCCATCTTCGTAAGAGTCCACTGCTTGACTTTCTTCCTCAATGCAGCTGTGACAGCATCATCCTCACATTCTGGCAGGGTGAAATGTGTCATGAGGTCATTCCAAAGACCCTCTTTGCACCTGTCGGCGACATACGCACCCTCTTTCGCCCCTTTGGTCTTATTCCACTCTCGAACGGTGATCGGGATGCGATCCCTAACCATAACTCTGCATTGTTGTTTAAATACAATTTTAGCCTTTTCGGGTTCCAACGGTTCACCCCGTGGTGATACCCGCGTAATTGTATAAAGCGTAGATGTGTCCAACTTTTTGGCCGAGCCTCGTTTGGAATATTTTTTGCTCAATGTGGAGGCCTAAGAGAAGAAACATTCGTCAATTTATATATGTATACAACTCAGTTAATGCATCTACTAATCACCAGACTTCATATATATACCTCGCCGGACTTCGTTAAGGGTCCACCGAAGCTGTCGGCTTCTCCACCATCGGAGCCGTCGGCTTCTCCTTGATCATTTCGGTCGACCTCCTCTCCCTCACCGGAGGGTTTCAAACAAATCGACGGAGATTCGGGTGGATCAACATGGGGGTGTCGTTGATCATATCCTCAAGAATTTCTTCCTGTGCTAGGTCTCTCTGGATTGGATCCATAGTTTTCTACAAAATGCACAAAATAACATTTTTCATCCAATATTGCTGCATAAAATAATACCAAACAATAATATGAACACGCAATTTGCTACAATAATACTAAACAATAGAAAAATTCTAGTGATGCCCTAACCCTAACCCTAAGTCCAGGGGCCCGCGAGCACCACCACCCAAACCCTATCTTCGGGGGCCCGCGAGCACCACCACTCTAACCCTAAGTCCGGGGGCTCGCGAGCACCACCACCCTAACCCTAAGTCCGGGGGCCCGCGAGCACTACCACATTAACCCTAAGTCCGGGGGCCCGCGAGCACCACCACTCTAACCCTACGTCCAGGGGCCCGCGAGCACTACCACATTAACCCTAAGTCCGGGTGCCCGGGAGCACTACCACCCTAACCCTAAGTCCGGGGGCCCGCGAGCACTACCACACTAACCCTAAGTCCGGGTGCCCGCGAGCACTACCACCCTAACCCTAAGTCCGGGGGCCTGCGAGCACTACCACATTAACCCTAAGTCTGGGGGCCCGCGAGCAACAAAAGAAGTCCGATAGAAAAAGATGGCATAGAGACAAAGATGTGCTATATACAAAGAGTGGCGAGATAAAAAGGGCGAGAGACAAAGAGGCCGAGAGACAAAACGAGGGCCTAGAGACACAGATGGCCAAGAGAGAAATATGAGATGGGCAGAGAGACAATAATTCCTATTACAAAATATTTCTATATACAAAAAATTTCTATATAGATAATATTAACTATATACAAATAATTCCTATATACAAATTATTTTCTATATACAAAAAATTTCTCTATACAAATATTTCTATGTACAAATATTCCTATATAGAAAACATATTTCCTATATACAAATCTTTCCGATATACAAATATTTCCGATATACAAAAAATTTCTATATACAAATATTTGCTATACACAAAATATTTCCTATATACAAATATTTCTATATATAAAATAAATTTCCTATATACAAATATTTTCTATTTATAAATCTTTTTATATACAAAATGCATACCAGCGGTGGCGGTGGCGACCAGCGAGGGGAGGGGCGAGGCCGGGGCTGTGGCGGAGCTCGTTGCGGCATGGGTGGCCGCGGCGAGGGGAGGTATGGTGGCCGGGGCGGTCAGCCGGGGAGGCGCGACGCGGGGAGGTCAGTCTGGAAGGCGCGACGCGGGGAGGAGCTCGTGGTGGCGAGGGGCGGCGCGACGCGGGGAGGTCAGCCGGGGAGGTGCGGCCGAGGACGATGGAGATTTGGCAGCTATATCTGTTATATATATATGATGGATGTTACTATATCTGTTATATCTGTTACTATATCTGTTATATATATATACTATATCTGGTACTATATACTATGCATGTCGATGATCGATATGATGGATGTTGGGGTCAATGCATGGGGCTGTCAATATGGGGATGGGGTGTTTTGTCTTGCAGGGATTTCATTTGAGTTGCCCATTTCTCCCGAAGTGTCGATTCACTTTCGTTTTGGTTGAGAAATGGGCACTCCTAGGTCAAAAAATTAGGAAAGGTCATGCCGAATTTTTTGGCCGAGATTTGTGCTAACTTTTTGCCTCTTTTAAATAGAGTACTGCAAACATGTCGGGCAAGAAGGAGTCTGGCCCTTCTAAGCACATGATCAGCGTCGAAGAACAAGCTAGTCAGGCCAACCAGTCATTCTCGTAGGGGTCCCAACAGGAGGAGGAGGAGGAGGCGATGAGGATGACACCACCACCGGAGGAGGAGGCGACCGTCGCCAGAGCTGTTGGGGACAATGAGGGCGGAGATCCTGATTACGAGGGGGACGAAGACGACTACGATGGAACTAGTGAAGGCGGCGGCAAAGAGGATGACACCACCAATGGCGGCGCCCGCACCGATGGCGGTGAGCGCACGGGTGGCGGTAGCGGCAACCCGGCCGCTTCTCACAAGAAGAAGAAGACGGAACAGAAGGAGCGGAAGGTGCCAGTGCTCGCCACCATCTGCGATGAGTTCACTGAGGTGACAGAAAGTGGCCAACCCATTGCGCCAGAGGCGATTGCTAAAGGGTATGGCCTGCAACTCGGGTGCATCATCCGGGAAAGCATGTCGATCAACACGAAGTACATCAGACATGCTGACCATGCAGCTTTGGTCGATAACCTCCTTAAGAAGCTTCACAAGCGATACAGATTCCCAGAGTAGTTTAGAAACCTGGAGAGAAATAAGAACCCGGTGAACAAACTAGCCCTCACGAAGATGACCAACGCCTTCAGCAGCTGGAAAACCCGGGTGAAGAATAGCATTAACAAAGGTGAAAGCTGGGAGGTTATTAGTAAGAAAAATCTGATGCTCGACGAAGAGGAGTTTAGGATTTTCAAGGCGGATATAGCTACCGCTGACGCTATAAAACGGACTCAATGGGGAAGGACTATGCAGGAACAGAACATAGATAACTACCGCCTTGGAAGCGGCAGTTACAGGGGGAAACAAGCCATTGGGACAAGGAGGACGCCGAGCTTGAACGCCTTGGTAAAGACAACCCTTGGCTTAAAATCACGGACTTGCATCTTAGGCAATTTGTTCGGGCCGCTACTACCTGGACAAGGAAACAGGGGAGTTCATCACCGACGATCCGGAGGTGAAGGCATTCGAGAAGAAGCTGGTAAGGAATTTATCGCCGATCTCAAGTCTACTGCGTTCTAATAAAGATAATGAAGTAAAGAATCTAAATGGGTTCACCTTTCCTTGTCTCTGCAGGAGGAGGAACTGAACGCTACTGCCACAGAGTCGTCCCAGGATTCGACGGAGCCGTGGGACACGGTTTTCAACAGGGCGACCAATGCTTACAAGAAGAGAGACAAGGGGTTGCCGCCGTCCTCAGCTGGCTGTGTGTCCGGCTTCGGTACGAGCATGAAGTTCAAGGACTACTACAAAGAGGACGCCAAGAAAAGAAGGGAGAGGAAGAACTAGGATAAAGCCGCTATTGCAGAGCTGAAGATGAAGGTGCAGACGACCTGGTGACCTCGGGCATCAATGTTACCGTGTCGCCAGACCTGGTGACCTCGCCGGCCGTCAACGTCGGGACGCAGTCCCTCGTTTTGGTCACACCGACGCCCCCTCCCGCCAAAGATACCAATAAGGTGCAGCCGAGGATGGTGGTGCTTCGTGAGGCCCCAGAGCGGGAGATTGCAGATGATGATAGGCCGGCCGCTGGCATCGGCCGTGTCTCTACATTAGCCGAGATCCACGCCATCACCAAGGTAACTAATTAGTTAGTGCATGGCATCTCCTTTATGCCTTTGATGCATGACTGTTGCCATCTCATGACGCCCAACAACATGTTTTTGCCTCAGGACACTTCTTGCGTACTCCTGCTTAAAGATGTCGGCGGTGAGTTGAAGGATGTTGCCAAGGGCACTCTTATACAACCGGCGAGCCGCACGATGCACAAAAATCCAATGGATGATGACGTGATAAGGGTCAGGTTGGCTCGGGTGTTGCCAGGGTGCAACGACATGGACCCCCCCTTTCAACCTAAGGGAGCCGACGAACACAAGACCCTTGGGGAATGCTACAACTGGCCCTTGACATGGCCGAAGACTTAGATTCTTCTTGCGGGGGGGAGCACCAGTGCCACCTCTCGATCGATCATCGCCCGGCCACCACCTCGGAAGCTAGTAGCCGCCGTTGTCGCCACCACCAGCCCTCACCATCAACTCTTGGCAAAGACGTTGTGCCGCAACCGCCACATGGCAAAGACGTTGTGCCGCAACCGCCGTCGCCCCCCGCTACCACCATCACATGATGGCACCCATGAAGATGATGATGAATTGGTCAATGTTGATGACTTCATCAACACCGGCGCCGCCAAAGGACTGTTTATGCCTTCTGTGGATGAAGAACCCTTCCCAGCTCGCGACGACCATCAAGCTGGTCGGCCCAATACATGCACGCAGCGCCTGCTCTTCCATGGTCTTTCTCAAGAGATGCCTCCGGCCGCCGATCCACCACAAGAGAAACCGGGATTGGTTTTCAGCCCCAACATATTCCGAAAGGCGACTGATGAGCAGATGGCAGTGGCTGACACTGTTGTGAAGAAGAAGCACTACAGGAAGAGATGTAATAATAATAATAAGACGGGAGCGAGCCAGCCTCTTTCGAAGGGGATCCGGGTCAGGACTCCGTCGTCGTACCATCTACACAATTTGGCTTGCCCCGAGTGCATGTAGCTGGTGATCCGATATTGAATCCGGATATGATCCACATTGCGGTTGGAGCCATGTTAACTTTGCACGAGGGTGTCAAGACACTAGAGGCCCTCCTTCTTAAAGATGAAGATCCAAATTACCAGGTTTTCACGGCCAAGGTGCCATTGGACATGGGCTTCGTCGATGAACCCCCCGCGGATATATTCTTCATAGCGTTCGAGGACATATTCAAGCTGTTTCTCACGAAACGGCTGGACTATAACTTGGTCCGCCTATACGCGCTCAATCTGGCGCTCACGATCAAGAGAGAAAGTACCCCGGAAATCATGACAGTGGATCCCTACTACATGCGGGACAGCTAGTTGGTCGAAGGATCAGAGACACGGACCAAGGCGACGGCGTACCTCGAGAAGTTCATGGTGGACAACAAGAGGAAGGGCACACTTCTTTTTCCTTTCTTTCCCGAGTAAGTACACACACTCGCTCATCGCCACCGTAACTTATGCATTTCTTATAGATTTCTTTCCTTTGCTCTTTTTCCAACATTCTGTTCCAATTGTGTTGCGCAGAGACAAATACTGCACACTCATCCTCCTTGCCCCGAGGTATTCGCTAGCCACATATTTTGACTCAGGGAGTTTGACAAAGAACAAAGACTACACCAGAATAAGGGGTGTTCTCAATGAGGCTCTCGAGGGCTACACCAAGAAGGGATGCACCTTCGTAGATAAGGGGGAATGTATAAAGGATGGAAAACACGTGTTCAAGCACGTGCTCGACTTCCCCTGCGTCAAGCAGTCGACTACTGGTGCCAAGGAGGCCTTCTACGTCCTCCATCACCTTAAAGGCTATGTTCGGGATTGCCATAACCTAACGCTACCATCTAGTCTCCGAGGATGGGCCGAAACTTTGACGAAAATCGAGGATGCTGATCTTAGAGAAGACTTCCATCGCATTCAGATGAAGTTGTCACAAATCATCATTGAAGATGTCAACACAAGGGGCCGTGCCCTACAACAAGCCAGAGGGTTGAGTAAGAGGGCGATCGAAGAACGCCTCCATAAGCAGGGTGACACAAGGACGTGAAACCGGACCGAAGCAGGTGGCTCTGAATGACTCTTGAGGAAGTGTGAGCCTGCTCATTCCCACATTCAACACATGGACAACACATAAAACCATCCCGCCGCTTGTTCGCCTCGGCCACAAGGCAAAAAGAACGCACGCCTTCTTTGTAAGCATCAGAGCGTCGGTCACCGTACATCCATGGGTGGCTCATCTGCATCATACAACCGTGCATATATATCAAACGCAACCACGATGCTTAAATTAGTACCACGCGGTCAAAACGAGAAAATAGTTGCTAACCTTTTAGGACACTTCAAAACAAAGAGGAGAAACCTTAAGTATCGCTTTGGCACCTCATATCATATTTTGTCTTGTGTGAACTCAAGTGGCATCGCTCTAACAGGCATTTCACCGAACACCTCTAGTGCATATGAAGAAAAGAAAATTAGCACAAAGTTATACCCACCTCTCACATAGGAAAAAAAGGAGAGAGTGGAGGGCTGGGTGCATATATATAGGGCCCTGCCATTAGTCCCGGTTTGAGATACAAACTGGGACTAAAGGTTCTACCAGGAGCACGCGCGCGTGCCCAGACACATTTGTCCCGGTTTGTATCTCAAACCGGGACTAATGGTTCCTTACGGACCGGGACAAAGTACCTCGGCCTCCTCGGGCCGTCTGGTTCGGACCATTAGTCCCGGCCCCAGCCACGGCCGGGACTAGTGGCCCGAACCAAAGGCCCATTTTCTACTAGTGATTGCATGTGTGTTCTTCTAAACAAACCACATAAGTCATTACATGTCTGTTCTTTTCATGAACCACACCCGGTGTCATTGCATGTCTATTCTTTTCATGAACCAAAGCTAGACTACACCAGTGTCATTGCCTGATTGTTCTTTTCATGGATCACGGCTAGAGTCATTGCATGTCTGTTACTTCCATAAACCACATATGGATCCACCTAGTGTGATGGCATGTCTATTCCTCTAAACAAACCACATAAGGATCCACTAGTGTCATTAGATGTGTGTTCTTCTCATGAACCACACCCGGTGTCATTGCATGTATGTTCTTTTCATGAACCATATCTAGATCCACCAGTGTCATTGCATGTTTGTTCTTTTCATTAACCATAGCTATAGTAATTGCTTGTCTGTTACTTCCATAAACCACACATGGATCCACCGATGTCATTGCATGCATGTTCTTTTCGTGAACCACACCCAGTGTCACTGCATGTCAGTTCTTTTCATGGACCACATAAGAATCCACCCAGTGTCATTGGATGTGTGTTCTTCTCATGAACCACACGTGGATCCACCGGTGTCATTGCATGTCTGTTCCTCTAAACAAACCACGTAAGGATCCACCAGTGTCATTGCGTGTGTGTTCTTTTCATAAACCACACCCAGTGTCATTGCATGTGTGTTCTTCTAAACAAACCACATAAGTAATTGCATGTTTGTTCTTTTAATAAACCACACCTGGTGTCATTGCATTTGTGTTCCTCTAGACAGACCACATAAGGGTCCACCGCTGTCTTGGCATGTCTATTCCTCTAACAAACCACATAAGGATCCACCCAGTGTCATTGGATGTGTGTTCTTCTCATGAACCACACGTGGATCCACCGGTGTCATTGCATGTCTGTTCCTCTAAACAACCCACATAAGGATCCACCAGTGTCATTGTGTGTCTGTTCTTTTCATGAACCACACCCAGTGTCATTGCATGCGTGTTCTTTTCATTAACCACGGCTAGAGTCATTGTATGTCTCTTACTTCCATAAACCACGCATGGATCCACCGATGTCATTGCATATCTGTTCTTTTCATGAACCACACCCAATGTCATTGCATGTCTGTTCTTTTCATGAACCATAGCTAGAGTCCACCAGTGTCATTCGATGTGTGTTACTTCCACAAACCACACATGGATCCACCTAGTGTGATTGCATGTCTGTTCATTTCACAAACCACACATGGATACACAAGTGTCATTGTATGTCTGTTCTTTTCATGAACCACACATAAGGATCCACCAGTGTCATTGTATGTCTGTTCTTTTAATGAACCACACCCAATGTCATTGCATGTATGTTCTTTTCATGAACCACATAAGGATCTACGATGGTAGTCATTGCATGTCTGTTCTTTTCATGAACCACACCCAGTGTCATTGCAAGTGTGTTACTTACATAAACCACATATGGATCCACCTAGTGTGATTACATGTTTGTTCCTTCCATAAACCACATAAGGATCCACCAGTGTCCTTACCTGTCTGTTCTTTTCATGAACCACACCCAGTGTGAGTGCATGTTTGTTCTTTTCATGAACCACACCCAGTGTCACTGCATGTCAGTTCTTTTCATGAACCACATCAGGATCTACCAGAGTCATTGGATGTGTGTTCTCATGAACGACACGTAGATCCACCGGTGCCATTGCATGTATGTTCCTCTAAACAAACCACATAAGGATCCACCAGTGTCATTGCGTGTGTGTTCTTTTCATGAATTGCATGTGTCTTCTTGTAAACAAACCGCATAAGGATCGACCAGTGTCATTGTATGTCTGTTCTTTTCATGAACCACATAAGGATGGGCCCACCAGTGTCATTGCATGTCTGTTCTTTTCATGAACCACACCCAGTGTCACTGCATGTCTTTTCTATTCATGAACCGCACCCGGTTTCACTGCATGTCTATTCTTTTCATGAACCACATAAGGATCTACCAGTGTCATTACATGTCTGTTAGTTCCATAAACCACATATGGATCCACCTAGTGTGATTGCATGTCTGTTCCTCTAAACAAACCACATAAGGATCCACTAGTGTCATTGGATGTGTGTTCTTCTCATGAACCACACCCAGTGTCATTGCATGTGTGTTCTTATAAACAAACCATATAAGGATCCACTAGTGTCATTGCCTGTCTTTTCTTTTCATGAACCACATAAGGATCCACCAGTGTCATTGCAAGTCTATTCTTTTCATGAATCACATCTAGAGTCATTGCATGTCTGTTACTTCCATAAACCACATATGGATCCACCTAGTGTGATTGCATGTCTGTTCCTCTAAACAAACCACATAAGGATCCACCAGTGTCATTGCGTGTCTGTTCTTTTCATGAACCACACCCAGTGTCATTGCATGTGTGTTCTTTGAAACAAACCACATAAGGATCCACTAGTGTCATTGCCTATCTGTTCTTTTCATGAACCACACCCAGTGTCATTGCATGTGTGTTCTTCTAAACAAACCACATAAGTCATTGCATGTCTGTTCTTTTCATGAACCACACCCGGTGTCGTTGCATGTATGTTCTTTTCACGAACCACATCTAGAGTCCACTAGTGTCATTGGATGTCTGTTCTTCCCATGAACCACACATGGATCCACCGGTGTCATTGCCTGTCTGTTCTTTTCATGGATCACAGCTAGAGTCATTGCATATATGTTACTTCCATAAACCACATATGGATCCACCTAGTGTGATTGCATGTCTATTCCTCTGAACAAACCACATAAGGATCCACCAGTGTCATTGGATGTGTGTTCTTCTCATGAACCACACCCGGTGTCATTGCATGTTTGTTCTTTTCATGAAACATATATAGAGTCATTGCAAGTCTATTCCTCTAAACAAATCACATAAGGATCCACCACTATCATTGCATATCTGTTCTTTTCATGAACCACACCCAGTGTCATTGCATGCGTGTTATTTTCAGTAACCATAGCTAGAGCCATTGCATGTCTGTTATTTCCATAAACCACGCATGGATCCACCGATGTCATTGCATGTCTGTTCTTTTCATGAACCACACCCAGTGTCATTGCATGTCTGTACTTTTCATCAACCACAGCAAGAGTCCACCAGTGTCATTGGATGTATGTTCTTCCCATGAACCACACCCAGTGTCATTGCATGTATGTTCTTTTCATGAACCACACATAAGGATCCACCAGTTTCATTGCATGTCTGTTCTTTTCAGGAACCACACCTAGTGTCAGGGCATGTTTGTTCTTTTCATGAACCACACCCAGTGTCACTGCATGTCAGTTCTTTTCATGAAGCACATAAGGATCTACTAGAGTCATTGGATGTGTGTTCTTCTCATGAACAACACGTGGCTCCACCGGTGCCATTGCATGTCTGTTACTCTAAACAAACCACATAAGGATCCACCAGTGTCATTGCGTGTGTGTTCTTTTCATGAACCACACCCAGTGTCATTGCATGTGTGTTCTTGTAAACAAACCACATAAGTCACTACATGTCTGTTCTTTTAATGAACCACACCCGGTGTCATTGCATGTGTGTTCCTCTAGACAGACCACATAAGGATCCACCGGTGTCATTGCATGTCTATTCCTCTAACAAACCACATAAGGATCCACCCAGTGTCATTGGATGTGTGTTCTTCTCATGAACCACACGTGGATGCACCGGTGTCATTGCATGTCTATTCCTCTAAACAAACCACATAAGGATCCACCAGTGTCATTGTGTGTCTGTTGTTGTCATGAACCACACCCAGTGTCATTGGATCCGTGTTCTTTTCATTAACCAAGGCTAGAGTCATTGCATGTCTGTTACTTCCATAAACCACACATGGATCCACTGATGTCATTGTATGTCTGTTCTTTTCATGAACCACACCCAATGTCATTGCATGTCAGTTCTTTTCATGAATCACAGCTAGAGTCCACCAGTGTCATTGC